>ML779728.1:408200-458524 GCA_009831015.1 Picea engelmannii
AATATATGAGAGATAATAAAACTTTACATTAAATCATCACCATCAACCAATCATCACATAGAACCTGATAATGCTTCCTGAGACTTCTTCAATTTCTACAATTCTTCAATTCTTGGAGTAATCTGATCCTATATATAATATTACTCAATGTATTCTCTAAAACTCCTCCAAGTTTCACTCCAATCCTCCCCAAAAAGAATTTATAGAAATAATGGTAGCCTTTATTCAATTTTGGTCTATTCAGGAGACCGAACTTGTACAGACTTCCCCGCGCTCAATATTTAACATCTAATTCTTAAACTCGCACAAAAGAAACTAAAGTCCGTACTATTTCCAATGAAATTTGTCCCACGTCATTTGGATTCTCTATGAATAAGTTATGATTGTTTTACCTGGAACACCTATTTATTGACTAGCTTCAGGACTGGTCACAAACCCTATCTTCCACAGAGTGTATCTCCATAATTATAGTGAATCAAGAGATGAACTTTTTACCATAGGTACCTTGATATGTCTTCTCAATACCATAGTGATTTCACCATATGAATCACTCAAGAAAAAACGTTATAGAAAAAAAGGTAAGATGACCTGAAAATAACATACCTTAGAACACATCACCAAAAGACTTCATCCTCCCTTGAAATCCGACCTTCTTTACTTCTTATTTCCTCTGAAATTCGACTTGTATAAAAATGAATGTATAATGATGTTTATTTATACCATTTGTGTCACTTCATTTTAACATTAGGGCCGACCTGACACTTTCTTATCTTGTAATTCTTTTCTTTAATTATCTTCAGGGCCTACATGTACTTCCTTCTTCAATTCACTTTGTCATCTTCAAAAATTCATTTCTCCTCAACCATGAGGATCCATGTGACATGCCACATACCACCAAAAACAACATGATGTATACTATCCATTCATGGGTGTTGTATATGCATGTGCATTGTCCTTCATGTCCAAATACCTTTATCAGTGGTCCAAAACCCATGACTAGGGTTGACATCAATGAAAACAACCAATCTTCCAACAGTTACTTCTAAGACCCCATAGAAGGGAACATTTATAAAATTAATGATATTTTCACTTATTCATGCAACATAGTGATATTTTAGGCCTTTTATTTGAGTAATCGAGCCATGGGGCTCCAAAATAGCTCAAAAAGAAAAGTACCTAGAATTCGATGAAAAGAACACCAATTCAAAGACCTCAATGAGATCTTTCCAAAGGCACAAACGACACCTCAAATGGAGTCAGGATGACAAAGTTATGGCCATATGAAATTTTCATCAAAGAGGCCAAACTGGAGAAATCCATACAGTTTTGATGTCATCATGTTGACGTGGCAGCATGAGATCCCACCACGTGTCATTTGTACAAATGATTTGGAAGGTTTTATGATGATGCAACAATTGACGTGGCAGGTGCAAATGGTAGTATGGATGTTGACGTCAACGTGACATGTGGCTTCCCAAGAGCGTGACACATGTCACTCATTTTCAGTGTTTTTGAGGTAATAAAAAAGTTCCATGTGGCACCGTATGGACACCACGTAGTAGTACGGTTGTGATGTGGTAGATGACGTCAGTGGATAATTGGGTGTTGATGGGGTAATATAGATGGTGAAGTCAGCATGATGTGGCATGTTGACTAGGCATTGACATGGTAGTATGGATGTGACATTAGCATGACATGGCATGTTGACTGGGCCCTGATGTGGCAGTATAGATGATGATGTTAGCATGATGTGGCATGTTGAATGAGCACTGACATAGCAACATGGATGGTGTTAGCATGACGTGGCATGTTGACTAGCTGTTGACGTGGAAGAACATACAGATGATGTGGTAGTATTACATCAATATGACGTCAACAGGGTGTCGTGGTAGCACAAGAGGATGCCACATGTCAACCAGAAATGTCTCTTATGGCCGCCACTTGGGCCAATTTAAAAATTCCACGTCGTACTCCTAGGAGGTGTCATGTGGCACCTCCCAGATGCCTCCACATGAACGAACCATACCTTGGCATGTTTTGCAATATCTGTACAGGAATGTAATGTAGGTCGTAAATAATGTTGGCACATAAATCGAGCTAGAGAGCCCAGGGGGTATGGAAGTCACAGTGACATAATTGGATGAAAGTACAGTCATTTTTGCATGATTTTTTACCAGAAATCCACTGATGTAGTCAAAATTTGTATCAGAGAAGAGGATTTTCAAGTCTCATGTCTAGATCCCAATTTTTTCATTAATGTGTGGCACATTTTTCGAGGCAAAGAGCCCAAGGGGGTCCATAAGTGACAGTGATAGAATTTGATGAAAGTATAGTCATTTTTGCACGATTTATTGCCACGAATCCACTAGTGTAGTCATAATTTGGATCTAAATAGTGGATTTCAGGGCTCATGGAAGAAACCTACTTTTGTCATTAATGCATGACACAAACTTCGAGGAAGAGTTTCACCTTTCAGAACAGATCAAGTTTATAGTAAAGAGTTGCATAATGAAGAGAAGAACCTATTGGTACTATGTATGCCAAGATTTGACTATATCATTGAGCGCCTTGGCATGGAAACCAATGTATGTTGTATGCATTTATGGTTTTTTCGTCTTTTTGGAAATTGTAAAAGGATAAATGTATGTTGAAGATTATGTTTATCTTTGAGTTCTGCAGCAGGGTAGAAAGATCTGAATTATTGTAGGAAATTAACTGTTTGAGCCTTACACGTAAACCAAGATGATATGGTAAGAGGCCATTTTGACACTTCGACAGAAAGTAGTCATGCGTATAGTAACAATTATTATAATTACAAGGCGAGTGTGATGATGGTGGAATTTTCCTTATTTATTATGTTGCACATGTTTGTAATGGGGGGTTTAAAAACCACGGAGTTTCCCACTAGTGCACATTTGGGGGTATTCGCCTTAATGTTAATGATGTAAAAGGTTGTATTTATCCACGCTTGAAAGTGATGATGAGAGTGAGTGACATTTTGTTCTATTCCTAAACCTTCTTGTATCCACTGTTGAGTGAGAGGCATTGTTTTTCCTAAGCCTATTTTGGAAACATTGTAATGGGTGTTGTAGCCACTATTGAGTGAGAGGCATTGTTTTTCCTATGTTGGATTATTAAGAAGGGGGTGAATCAGTAATATGGCCTTTTAAAAAAATTTAACCACAATATATAAGTATTGTTTATATTTGTGATCAATAAACCATTATCATTCAACAAGTGTAAAGAATATAAACCATGAACAATGAGAAATCATACACATACACAATACACACATATTTTTACATGGAAACCCAATGCGAGAGAAAACCACAAAATTATTTTTCTTATATGTATTTAATAATTACATTCATTGGAAACACCAACTTCCTTCGTTTTCTACATGCAACTGGAAGGAGGCTCCAACCCCCTATATTTTCAGGCTACAACCTGAGGGAAGCTCCAACTCCCCAATTATCTAGCTACAAACTGAAGGAGGCTACACCCCCTTATGTTCTCTGGATACAACCGAAAGGTGGCTACAACCACCTATCCTTTCCCTATCTTGCTGCCCTGAAATATAAGTAAAATGATGAAACCACCGCCACACTGTCACTATGATATATAACACTATAAACCTGTACCAATATGTGCCAACAACCTATCACCAATATGTACCAAATCACTTGATCAAACTGTACTTGTAACCTTCTTGTACCAAAAAAAAACCCAACAGGTACACGATCGGTTTGTTCTGCAGCCCGCTTATGTACACGCCCTTTTTATATTGCATCTTGCATATGTATGCATCCTTTTTATACCGCAACTGTGTATACCTTCATAAATATAGGGTTTTCACCTTTTCTAAAACTTCAAACACTTTTCTACCTCTGCCAATTCAACCTCCAACCCATCACTATTTCTTGTATGTATTTGTTCCTTGTGCATACATAATCTTACACATCTCCTAACCAAGTGCATCTATTTATCTCTAGTCATGTGCCATACACATGTGTACAATCATGAACAAGTGTATTAATCCTCACATGGAATATACATCAAACCCTTACTGATATGCATCCTCAAACTTCACAAGAAACTCTACAACCTCTTCATAACCATCCCTCAACCATGTACCAAGAAATACTATCTATGTCTCAACACTTGAACCAGGAAGATGTACCAATGAATAATACCAACATACAAGTGTTATATTTCTGTAGATCTAGCTCATACCACATATCGCATACAACCTACATCCTCTCTAGGGAAAAACCTCAAAATCCCATAACCATATCTCATGGAGACAACAATATCCAACTACACATAACAATATGACCTACCTTTTGAATCTGTAGATAGATATGTTGTACCTGATCACTGCGGACCTTCCTGGCATCTTGCTTTCAGACTCTGAGAACTTGGCACCCTCAAAAATTCAAGATTTCATGGATTTTACCACATCTACACACCTTGTTATACCGAAATATCGTGTGCGTACACACCCTTATCCACTTCAGCCCTCGTACACCTTAAAAACTAGGGTTTTTTCAATATTTCTACAATTCCGAAACTTTCGCTGTCAACCCTTTGTGCTACCTCAAACTTGTGTAACTTCAGATATATCAATGAGTACCTACATTAAATATTACACAATAATAGATCTTCAATGTGATCAATAGGTGCTAATAGGAAAGCCTTTCTCTTTTATTTATACTTCCATGTAGCTTCCACAAGGGCTTACCTTCTAACCAACTTAACCCAATTTCTTTCTTTTAGGGATAACCCACTTCTAACCACTTGTCCACTTCTAACCCACTTTTTCTACAAATAGTAAATTATCCATTTCTAGTTGCAACTAATTTATTTTTAATTATTTTCTTATTACAACAACTTAACCCATGATTAACTCCTAGTCTCACCCATTTGACTAGTCAACTTCTTCTAGGGTCTTCTAGAATAATTTGGCTTCTTTGACCTTCTAGATAACTCATGAGGGTTATCCAACTTCACAAGGTCATAACTCTATAACCATGAGGAGTTATGTGATGTTCCACATATCACCGAAAATGGCATGACATGTACTATCCATATAGAATAGTATTACTTGCAAGTATACTAACCTTCATACCATTAAGCATCAAACAAAACTTAAGTCCCTTAACCATATTGTTTGGGGGCTATCATAATTTTCTACCAGAATTGCTTCAAGGGTTGACATCAATGAAAACCAACCAAATTAATCAACAATATCCCCCTTTGGAATTAATGGAAACACTTTGATGCAGCACTGAAGTCATACTGCTCATGGTCCCCTTATGGCCATCGCTCCCCCTGGAAGCATGCCTCTGTGATACCTCTCAAAGAATATAAATCTCTATCATTCATCTGATGAATCTCTGCCCCTTTGACATCAATGTAAAAGGTAATCCTCCTAACTGAACTGTCCTTGGGGCTACTCCCCCTGACTGAACTCTTTCTAAAACTACTCCCCCAAATTGAACTGTCCTCTTTATGGTGCATCCTTGTGTAAATATAAGACATATAAGATAATCATTCAAAAGAATTCATTTTGGAGTAGAAATTACTTCGAGTCTCTATCGAATATAATCAAAAGATTCCCTTGGAAGCAGTTTTGTAAAGATATTTGCAACTTGTTCTTTTGTTCCCACATATTCAACTCTGATGTTCTTCTCTGCAATTTGTTCCTGTAGAAAGTGATACTTTATTGGAATGTGTTTCGTCTTGGAGTGCATCACTGTATTCTTTGAGATATTGATGGTGGTTGTATTATCACAATATATTGGAATGGAATAGTCATACTCAACCTATGTATCAGTTAGATTTTGTTTCATCCATAGAACATGTGTACAACATGTTGTTGTTGTAATATACTCTACCTCGGCTGTAGACAATGATACTGATGATTGTTTCTTACTTATCCAAGATACTAAACATTCACCCAAGTAGAATTCTACTCCACTTGTACTTCTTCAGACATCAATGCAACATACCCAATCTGCATCTGCATAGGAAATAAGTGATAGATCCTTTCCTTTTGGATACCATAATCCAAACTCTTTTGTACCCTTGAGATATCAGAATATCCTCTTTACTACTAGAACATGTGATTCCTTTGGTCTTCTTGAAATCATGTCACATGTCCAACTACCTGCATTACATTTGGTCTGCATGTTGTTACATAAAGTAAGTTTCCAATCATTGACCTATATTGCCTCTGATATGTAGACTTTGAATCATAATATTACTTAACTTGCAACTGTTTTTCATAGGATTATTGATTGGTTTGCAATCTTCAATTACAAACCTTTTTAGCATTTCTCTGATATACTTAGTTTGAGAAATAAAAATTCCTTGGTTGCTTTGAAATATCTGAAAACCCAAAAAGAAGGATAGTTCTCCAAGTAATGACATTTAAAATTCATTTTGCATATCTTTTGCAACTTTTTTTGTTAACCTGTCATCATCACTTCCAAAAATAATATCATCAACATAAACTTCAATTAATAAAATTCTCTCTTGATTTACCTTGATGTAGAGGTTGATGTCTGCATTTCCTTTTCTGAACCCTTACTGTTGTAGATATTTGTCCAGTCTATAATACTATTCTCTGGGGGCATGTTTTAAACCATATAAGGCCTTTTTCAATCTGCAAACATAATATTCATTATTCGACAACAGAAATCACTCTGGTTTCTCAATGTAGACTTATTCTTATAGTTCCCCATTTAGAAAGGATGATTTCACGTCCATATGATACAATTTAATATTCTTGGAGCATGCATAAGCTAGGATCATTATGATTGCTTCCATCCTAGAAACTAGGTCAATCGTCTCTTGAAATTCAATACCTTCAACCTATGCATATCCTTTACATACCAATATAGATTTTTTCATGGTAACTTGTCCATCTTCATTCAATTTATTTCTGAAGACCCACTTTGTGCCGATCACATTCTTGTACCTCGGACTTTGAACCAATTCCAAAGTGTCATTCTTCTCTAACTGATCCAACTCTTCATCCATAACCTTTATCTAGAATTCATCCTCGATGGCTTCTTCAAAACTGTTTGGTTCAGTCGGGGATAAGAATTCTAGGTGTAGTTGTTCTGGTGAACAAATTCTTCTTCTAGTCTCAACTCTTGCATCTTTGTTCCCGATAATTTGATCTGAGGGATGATTCTTCTATATTCCTTTGCTAGGTGTATTTGGAGGTACTTGTTCTTTCTCTTCTACTTCTATCTGATCTTCTTCATCTTCCCCTTTTGTTTCTTCTTCATCCTTTGCTTCTTCTTCATAAACATGTTCCACTGACTCCTTTTCTTCTTCCTTTATTTTTCCTCCACCTATCTCATAAACCGTTACATTGATGCTTTCCACAAGTTTTTTGAGCCATATATTGTAACATGTGTATCCTTTCCTTGTACTCAAGTACCCAAAAAGCATGACTTTTTCCACACGAGAATCAAACTTTCCCATTCCATGATCTTCTCTTTTGATGTAGCATTTGCCTCCAAAAACACTGAAGTGCTTCATATTTTTTGGTCTTCCTTTCCACAACTCATAGGGACTTTTATCACTATTATTTCTGATCATTACTATGTTTTGAATGTGAACTGGTGTATGCACTGCATGTGTCCAAAAGATTATCATAAAGTTGTCTTATGTTAATGGATAGTTGATCTGGATTGTTGGTGGTCATTGATGTCAACCCTTGGAGAGTGATATTTTCGATTGATTTCAACCCTTAGTGATTGATGTCAACCTTGGAGAAGTCTGGTAGTGAATTTTGGTAGCACAAAGGCATGGGTAAGGTACCCAAGTCTGTTTGAGGTATAAAGGAACGAAGATCAATGAATTTATAGGTAAGACTATTCTAGATGGATAATATATGTCATTCCATTTCTGGTGATATGTGGAATGTCACATAACTCCTCGTGGTTAGAGAGTTGTGGCCATATGAAGTTGGAGGAACCCTCATGAGTTATCTAGAAGCATCTAGAAGGTCAAAGAAGTCAATTATTCTAGAAGCTCCTAGAAGGAGTGTACTAGTTAAATTGATGGTAACTAGGATCTAATCATGGGTATAGTTGTTGCATTAAGAAAATAATTAAAAATAAATTAGTTGCAAAAATAAGTTGTGAGTTTGGTAATTAAGGTAAAGTAGTTGTGATAAGACGATTGAATAGTCAAAGTGATTGACCAAGAAATAAATTAAATAATAAAGTGGTTGCAACAAGAAGTTGTGAGTAAAGATAAATTATTTAAATAATAAGATAGATAAAGTGGTTGCAAAGAGAAATTATTTAAATAATAAAATGGTTGCAAAGAGAAATTATTTAAATAATAAAGTGGTTGGAACAAAAAGTGGTCAGTTTTTATTTACGGATAAGTCAAAGTGGTTGCAAAATAAATTAATTAAATAATAAAGTTAGTTGAAACTAGGAGTGGAGAACTTACTATTTGTGGAAAGTGGTTAAGTTAAGTGGACAAAAGTTGATACTTCTAGAGGAAGCCATTTGGAGAGTATAAATAAGAGAGAAAGGGTCTCCCATTAGCACCTATTGAATATCTATTTTGTGAAAGGTTATTTTGGCAGGTATTATTGATAGATCAAATTTGTGGCAGAAAAAGTGCAGCAGAAAAATCACGACAGAAAAAGTGCGGCAGAAAAATCGCAGTAGAAAATGTGCGGCAATAAAAAAGTGGGGCAGAAAAAGTGCGGCAAAAAAAATCGCGGCAAAAAAAATGTGGTAGAAAATTCGCGATAGCATATGGTATTGGATGTTCAGTATTGTGCATATATCATATTTGTTGAGGGGTACAATCGGTCTTTTGTTGTTGGTATTTGGCATATGGATATGGGTATTTTGGTTGTTATGTGTTGCTGAAGTTGTTAGTTTAGCTTGAGGTTACATAACAATGAGGTTGTGGCACACGATTTGATGTAAGGGTTTATGGTATTTGGTTTATGGATAGAGTGATGAATTGTTAGATAACTTTTGATGGTTATATTGTTGTATGTCTTTTGTATATGGTTGAGGTACATGTTGGGTATATGGTTGAGACAAGTAGTTGATGAGTTGGCACATACATGAGGTGTATAGTTGATGATGTTGGTACATCTTGATGAGTCATAGTTGATGTGTATTTGATGCATGATTGGTACATACTTGGTACATGGTTGGAGGAATTTGTTAGTAGTATTCTTGACACATCATTTATGGATGATGTAACATACTTGTCTTGGTATATTATTAGAAGCACATATTGATCTTGGTGATGATAATGAGTTGTTGTGATTGGTTGATACACATCTTGGTGATATTGTGCATATGGTTGAGAGTTGTTATGGTGATTGATCTTGGTGAATAGATTTTATTTGGTTGATAATATTGATGAGACAGGTTGTTGTGATAGGTTGTTTGGACATGTTGTTGTAACAAGTTATTTGTACAGGTTTGGTGCATGGTTGATGCACTTGTTGATGGTACAGATTGAGGTACAGGTTGATGCATGGTACATGTTGGTTCAGGGTATCGGTACATGTGTTTTGGTGCAAGTTGATTGGTACTAGTTGTTACAAGTTATTGGTACAGGTTGATAGTGATAGGTTGACGGTTGCAGTGGTTGATTCAGTGATAGTGACAGGTTGTCTATATTTGGCATTTATATTTCAGTGAGGTTGGACAAGGAAAGGATCAGTGTTTGTAGCCACCTTATGGATGTATCTAGAAGAACCAAGAGATCTTGAAGAGAGGGATTGCCTTTTTCATTCACAGATGTGGGTGAAGGGGACCCCGCTGCATTTTATTGTTGATAGTGGAAGCCAAAAGAACATTATCTTAGCAGAGTTCATCAAATAGTTGGGATTATCGACAACACCACACCCGCAACCATACAACATCGGGTGGCTTCGCCAAGGATGATATCTTTGTGTCAGCCAAAAGTTTCGATTGTCATACAGAATCCATCCCTTCAAGGATGAGGTATTATGTGATATTTCCCTGTTGAATGTCTGTGATGTTCTCTTGGTCCAACCATACATGTGGAAGCACCATGCTATCTATGAGTCTCGACCCTCTAGTGTCATTGTTCCTCTGGGGGTCATATCTACAGGATACCAGAGGTAGTTTTGACTACCGTCCCACCTAAACAGTGTCACAAGGTAGTATCTAATACTACAAAATTTAGCTTCTTCACAATCTATTCAAAAGGTGAACAGAAGGATACTGCATCCACTACCGTCTCGGACCAAGCACCTTCTATCCAACAGAAGCAGGTCGACAATATTGCAACAGAGCACAAATATTCCTTATTCACAATGTCATCTCAGGGATTTCAAATGGTTGAACAAATTCAACCCCGCCAGCAATAGGTTTGTGACAACCTTCCAGAAACCGAGCAGTGCGACGTCTCCAAAAAGGCAAGCAACTCACCAAGATTCATATTCAACAAACGGTTCCCTCTCTCTCCTAGGAACTCAATGAAATGGATACCATTGCTTCTTAAGGAGGGAGGATTTATCCAGGTGGATATCGGTGGCCAGTCACCTATTCCATGAGCTCGAGAAACAATTTTCCATCTTGGCATTTTTTCGGGTTCCAAACTTTCGGGGTCATTTTGAGGTCCTAAATGATGTTGTTTAGGGATTTGGGGCCCAAGTGACTGCTAAAATCACTAACCTAGGCCAATCAAAAATCGTTCTTCTCAGTTAGACCTTTCCAATGGTGTATCGAGCACCCCAAATAGATATTGTATACAAATGTTACGCCCCCGGGAAGTTGACGTATCAACTACCCCCATCGGGGCCCGCAAACCTTTTGGATTTTCATCGTCTGGGGTTAGAGTTTTGGATTTTACTTATGTTAAAATTGCCTTTGGAGCCTCATTGTAAGAATCATATTCTTGTGAATGAGAGTATCCATCACATATCTTCTCAGATATAAGCTACCACCATTCTAGCGAGTCTTTCACTCTATATTTTTACAATTCTGTACATTTCACACATTAATAAAAATTGTGTATTATAGTATCTGTGTGTTTATATATCTGATATATTTATGTTATATTGTTGGATATCAGATACATTTGTGAACATTTATTTATTATATCTCCCCTTTCATTTCGTGCTGAAAATAATCTGGATCACATACCTAATATCATATTCGTCTAGCTGAGAATTCAAGTGAACTTCTCTCCCAGCTCTCCTCTTCCTTCTCTATATCCTACTTGTGTTCCATTAGGTAAGTTTAGCAACAATGGGCTCTTTCGAATTTTCTTCAGTTCCCAAGGCCCTTTTTATTGTGTTCCACAACTACCCAGTAATTTGTTCATCATCCAAAATGTCAGAAAATAGATGTAACCACAATTCAACATCCTTTTGTGACGTACCTGAGGGCTCTATCCGAGTAAGTGATTCTGCAATGATTTTTGGTTGATGAAGATTTGGATTAAAAATTAGTTCTACAACCTAAATCATTGAATAACTAGAAAATTGTCTGAACATTTCCACTACGTCCTTAAATAATTTGTTCTTCCTTACAGGATTGTACTTAGTATTCTTAGGGACAACCTTTTGAATCTTGACCTGATGAGGATTTTAAATATCAACACCAGTCTTGGTTCCACCTCTAGTGACAATGTTAATATTAGGCACTCTTCCCTCAACTATAGGTCTAGGCTTATAATTTATTAGATTAGCTCCTCTTTTCCTTGCGTGATCTTCGCATTTGGCAATCAAATTCGAACAATATTAAGTGGAGTGGGTATTATTTCTATAGTGGGAACACCATGGTCTTGTTAGGAGTGGAAAATCCCTTGTGATATGATATTTCTCATCACGGTTGTAGAAGCAACCCAATCCCCCTTTGTTATTCCATCCTCCTATGAAATTTCCTCCACCTCGATGACCTCCCCTGAACCCTCGAGGATTTTCGTTAACTCTAAATGAGAAACAATCCAATATGTCGGCTAGAGCATCCAAATATCTACATTGGTTGGTACTATCAGTATGGGACCCATAAAATTCACAATATACTTTATTTGGAACATGGGTGTAATTTTGTAGAATAGGGCAGTGCCTCATAGAGTGCCCATGACTTCTACAGATCTCACAATACTCATTTTTTTTTCCTCCTTGATGAGTCAGGAAAGCATGGTATTGAACAGGACTATGAAATGGAATTGTAGCAGTGACCTTAAAAACCCCTCCCAATGGTCCTACTAGTGGAGAAATTATCGGGTGAGGTAGGGGTCCTGCACGCCTCAATCTTGGATATTCACTTGTTGTATGGCCTTTGGTATAATAACCAATACACCATACCTATGGTCAATCTACTCTAGGAAGGATAAACTCTTGGATATTTCCAGTTAATGAAGATATATGTCCTTGCATTTTTCATGATATTGTGATCTTTAGGTGGTCTCATCACCCATAAGCTTCCATATTAGCCTTCCATAGCCTCAATCTTTAGGGCTTGTTCCAACACCTCTCCCAACGTAATTATTCTTTGTTGAGCCAATTGGATTCGGATTAACAATAATAGCCCCTAAATAAACCATTCTCTCTGGTGATCCTCATGGATAGGGTTTCCTAATTTCCCTATTGCATCCTTAAATATTTTGTTATATTCCCAAGAAGACTCATCGTCTCTTTGTGTTATCTCCCGCAACTCGGAGAGAGCCTATTTCTCAAACTGGGGTAACCGAAATTTTGTCATAAACCTCTACTTTCCCTGGTTTAAAGAGAAAGGATTCCCTTGATTATTCCCTGGATCATATGATTTTATGTACCACTTTAGAGCTCGACCCCTCAAGATAGTATGTAACTCAACTATTTTTTGTGTGTCTAGAGTTCCGCGAGACCTCCAAATGGCTTCACAAAGAAACCAGTGCTACTCAACGTCCTCATCCCCTTTACCCCAAAACTACAGGTATCAGGTAAGAGATCTTGCATGTTTATGTGACATCAATGAAATTGGAGATCCTATTAATATGAAACCCAAGGGTCCTAGTTGTGATATAACCGAAACACTCACCATACTGCTGCTACTACTACTACTTGAACTTGCTAGACTAGAAGGGTTAGAAATGAGAGAAACTACACAAAGATTGATTGTAGAGATTACCAAATTTTCAGATGGGGTTGGGGGAATAGGTGACTTGGGTCTAGGGCCTTTACCTATAAAGTGGATTTATTTGATCTGGGGGGTCTTGTTTTCTTGTAAGGTTATGTCTACCTCGTAATGCAGTCCAACATTTTTTGGTGTTGTGGGTTTCAACTCTCTCGTAACTCCCTATGAAGTCTTGGATGAGTATTCTTATTCAGTAGTGGTGTCTATCTTTACTTCCTCATATATATCTCCTAAGGTTCCCTTATCTTGTCTTCCTCCTACAAAATATTCACCTCTCTCACCCAATTTCTCCTTCAACCATTGGTTTGTCAACCTTCTGCATCTTTGCAACACTCGCAATTTCTCTAATTATTTTCTTGAACTACCATCACAATCAATATCCTTCCATAATTAATCAGGTTTGTTCATTACCTTTCTCATCTGGTTCTGCCACCTATTTTTAGCAGTTGAATCCCTCCTTAGATATTGTTCATTTCTTGATGTCTTCTCTCATTGCCCCCCCATCTCTAGAAACTCCTTCTTTATTGTCTCATCACCCTCCTGCAAACCACCTTCCCCCCGAGCATAGGGGTTTACCTTTCCATATAAACTGAAGGAATGAGTAGCATCCCTTCTTATAATCGAAAAATCTTGATCTAAAGAGGGATTTACCACAACAATATTCCTTTGGATCCTTCTTGGAATACAACTTCTTCTTTTGATAAATATTGATGGTTCTCTGCATCAAACTCGATAATATATCCTTCCAGGATAGTCTACTCCCAGAATTCCACAGTACGAGAGATCTCATGATCTAACTCGTGAAGAGATTATAAATGATCATCAGTCCATTTATATATTTTCTTGACTCGATATTTATATTTCATTGCTTCTTGCAGTCACTCTAGCTACTTGAATACCTCTTCAAGGAATCAAATCCAAAAGATTGCGTACTGGTCACTCACATATTCTGAATAGAAATCAACTCTCTTCACAACCCTAAATCCTTTGTGCTATAACTCAGATTCTTTTTGTATAAACTCGTCACACCTTCTTTCCCTCCAATTCTTGACGTCAGACTTAAATATCTAATGAAGCATCCTCTAAAAAGTCACTTTAAAGTTGGGTCCCAACAATGGAACCATTTGTTGGCGCAAAATCGAGATATGGTTTCTCAGAGGTTAGCAACAAAGGGTATCATTGTATTCTAGGAGTGTTGTCATATTCATCCTTCCATAAAGGAAGGAGGTATCACTTGAAGAGAAGCTGAGACGTGGGAGGTGAAGTGATTCAAAGAGAATGCATCATCGGGTTCAACATTACCGTGTTCAGATTCATACATAAATATGGAAAGATAATCATATCCAGTGATTAAATGCTAAATATACATGACATAAGTAATTGAACAACATAGAAAATATAGATTCATACACAATATAACAAAATTTTATGGCCCAAACAGTCCATTATATTATCATCAACTCAAAATTTTCATACAATGAGTACATCACTCATACAATCACTTATGCAACAAAATCTATTCCCAGATACCCATTACAAACAATTAAGATTTTGCACAATCACAATAATATTCAAAAACCCTTTATAATAGCTTCCCGAGACTGAATCATTAACAATAGTGATAATAATAACCCATAGTAACAATCCCCCCCCCCCTTTACATAGCTCCATATTGATATTTTTTCCTCAGTCCCTTCTTGAATTCTTGATTCTGATGTCTTTCCTTCTTTTTCCTTGCATGTGCTCGAATCTCTTTTTCTCTCCATTTCTCGTCCAGCTGGCACATGATGTTTTTTGTTGTTTTCATCATTTTTACACTTTACAATTAGATTCTTTCTCATCTAATTTTTTTCTTCCACTTCAAGTCTTTTCGCTAGCATGCTTCGCTTTCCTAAATAAAGGAAAAATGTTTAATAATTGTTGAAGGTGTTTCCTATAAATATTATGATGTCATGAGAGGGACTGGTGAGGGGAACCATGACTAGTTGAGATGACCCCTTATAGGTACTACTCTACTAAATTAAAAATGTTCAAAAACCAAAACTGTCCTATGCCCTAGAAAAATTTAATTACCAGTCAAGTTGGTGGTTGGTTGGTTGTCCTCATAAATCAATGAGATAATGGGCATAGTACCCATCTGGAATTTTCTGATCTAACCCATGAATTATTGGATTTGACCCATGAAATCTTGTTGTAGAAGGAAAGAAAAAGAGAAAAATTGTGGGCAGATGAGAGAGGACATAGAGGATGCACTCAATTGAGTCTAGGGACCAAACATCTGAGTGGAGAGGAGTGAGAACATATTATGTTTCTTATAATAATAGAGATAAGTGAAGAAATATATTTTTTAGGTGCAGGAACCATTGGAAATTGTTTTCAAATCAAGATGATAAACGGGGCTACAAAATTTTAGTGATTCATTAAGAAATAATGAAGGAACTAAGAGGGGATGTCACAAAGGAACTATTGGGTAGTGAAATGGATCCCTTATGTTGTGTATGACAGTTGTTGAAGCTCTCTCTGGAAATAGTATCCCCCTTGAATGGTGGATTGAAGACTTGGCTTGTTGAGTTCCTGTAGGTGAAGGAAAGTGGTGTTTACTGTCTATATTTTGTTGAGTATAAATAATTTTCTCTCATGGAATCATACTCTGTCTAGGGGGTGGATAGCTATGAAAACACCATGAGTAGATGTGCCTATGGTTGGGTGGAAAGTGTCACACCCTTTAGTAGTTTCCAACAATTTCTAAATTTCAGATAAGTATTTTTTGTGCCTTGTAATGCCATGACAATTTTACTAAATATTATGAATTTCATGTACTATTTATTTGAAGAGTTTGTCTTATTATTCAAACAGTGGAAATGCCACTCTAATTAGTTGGATGATTGTAAATTTGAAATAAGATCTAGGAAAACACATTATTTGTGGGTTTTCTACCTATGCTTGTTTGGAAAGGGAGGTTGTTAGTAAGTGTTTGTCACTCAAAGTATGAGTAGAGTGTTGATTGACCACTATATTAGAAAAAAAAGATCCTAGATAAATAAAGTAAAATAAATGCGGAAATAAAAAATAGAAGATACACAATACAATAGAGACAAAGATATACATTGTTCACCCAATGTGGGCTACTTCCACTAGATAATTTTTCATCTCATTCCTTTATTGTTATTCAACAAATGAAGGGATACAACCTAGAACACATCCGTTGTAAATTCATCTTATTTCTCTTCCAATATCCTCTCTCAGAATACAATATTCACATTCATGTCCCTTCGCAATAAAATTCCATCATACATAAAAGAGGGTTTTTTTCTTGGGAACCAATCCCTAACATAAATTCTCACATCAGATCTACGACCTTATCATGAATGGTTCGTATTGACTATGAAATTACATTTTCTTTGACTTGCATAAAAATTAGGAAGATAATTAGGATTCACAACCAAAAATCTCCCACTTGGAGACTGATCACAACAACTTCACTGTTATTGTACCTATTGGACTATGATCCACCTTGGACCTGGAAAATTTCTCATCTTCATCTTCATGCTTGAAGACCATATGAAATTGAGCAGGAACTCAACTTCTCCCTAGTTACTACCTTTATTAACATGTATGTAGGATTATGGCTAGTATGTATCTTTTCAAATTCAATTGTCTATTTTCCAAAATGGATCGTATGTAATGGTTTTTTATTATTTGGCTGTTTTTCATTGATGTCAACCCTTGAAGAAATTCCAGTAGCGAATTTTGGTAGCACAAAGGCTTGGGTAATGGAATCAAGTTTTTTTTATGTATAATGGTATGAGTTTTAATATATTTGAAGGTAAGACTATTCTAGATGGATAGTACATGTCATGTCATTTCCGGTGGTATGTGAAACATCACATAACTCTTCATGGTTAGAGAGTTATGGCCATGTGAAGTTGAAGAACCCTCATGAGTCATCTAGAAGCCCCAAAAGGTCAAAGTAGTCAAAGTGGTTGCAAAGAAGAAATTATTTAAATAATAAAGTGAAGTGATGAGTGTACTATAATTCAAAGTGGATACAAAATAAATTATTTAAATAATAAAGTTAATGGATAAATTACTAAGTGGACAAGTTCTTAGAAGTGGGTTAGCCATAAAATAAGAAAAGTGGTTTAAGATGGTTAGAAAGTAACCCCTTGAGGAAGCTACGTGAAAGTATAAATAAGAAGCAAGGGTCCCTCATTTAATCACACTTGAGAATATTGAATATATACAAGTGACTGAGGTAACCAAAGGATAACTAAGGCGAATTTCAGAGAGAAGGTGAAGTAAAGAAGGCTGAAATTCAAGGGAGGAAAAATTCTTTTGATGTTGTTTTCTAAGGTATGTTATTTACAGGTCATCTCACCATTTTCGCAATAACGTTTTTTCTAGAATGATTCAGACCAAAATATCTGGAGGTATTTTAGGAAACATATCCAAGTAGTTGTGATAAAAAATTTATTTTGGGGGACGTTTTATTTTTGGAGATACACTCCATGGAAAATAGGGTTTGTGGCTAGTCCTAAAACTAGTCTAAAACAAGTGTTTCGGGTAAAAATGTCATAAATTATTCATAACATATCAAAATTCAGTAAGACAAAATGAATTGGTTAGAGTACAGTATGTAGTATTCTTTTTACCATGTTCATATCCATACAACAAATATTTTGTGTGGGGCATGCTCTACAAGTTCGCTCTCTAGAATAAGCCATAATTCAACAAGGTATGCCATTTTTTCTATAAGTCCTTTTCTGAGAAGCTCCAAGTAGTGAAACCTAGAGGAATTGCATAAAATACACTGATGAACATTGTGTACTATTTTCAGATCTTTATTCATTACAGGTACATAGTTATGATTATTTCAAGTTAGGGTTATTGACTAATCCAAAATTAGTCATGTGAGAATAAAGTAAAGTTTGATGAAAATTCTAGTCTCTTGCTGTTAAATTTAAGGAAGGTTTGCATGTATGTGATCATATATGTTGGTTCTGAGATTAAACTTAAGGCTCAAAGAATAATTTCAGGCATCATGAAAGTTTAAGAGAGTGTGTTTTTAAAGTGATTTTTCTACCTTAGTTATATGAGAAACATTCCTTAATGAAAGTAACAGTATGGCAGCACAGAGGCCGTATTTCATGTCTGAGTCAAAATTGTAATATTGAGTGGTGTGAGAGAAAGATAAAAAACTCTAAAACAAAGAAAGGCATCAATTACTGAAGAGTCTCACTTTGTCAGAGTAGGAGAAAATAGATGGTGTAACCTTGAATAAAGCATAAAATACAATAACCCAGACAGCAATAAGGTCTTGATTTAATCATAGTAAATGCATATGAAAAGTTTCTTACTTAATAAATTAATGATACAATGAGATTATAGTAATTGTTGTACTAAATTGAAATCAAACATTTATCAAGGAATACATAAAGAAATGTTGAGAAATAGAAAACAAAAGAAACACATAACCCATATTGAACAAAACTTGGAATCTCTGTCTTCACTTGTATTAATACTCTATAAGGAGAGTTTTCTCTATTAAAATAGGCAAGAAGAAACCCTCAATAGATATTCAATCTATGCATTTATACAAAATTGACACAACCCCCAAACGGTTGGATTTCACATAATTTAAAAATAGTAAATATTTTTGAATAATATTACAACATGTAAAAACTAGAACTTTCCATTAGCCTTCTCCTTCGTCTCTTCGTCTGCTGGCAGAGATGTTTCTTCTCCTCATACTTTAGCCTGGAGATAATTGGCGTCCGATATTCACCTGTATGAGTAGTATGTGCATTTTTTCTTACTTTCTTCCATATGTGCTTTCTTTACCATATTTGACACATTGGATGCATCTACTCGCTAACTTTACCACCAACCCAGAAGGGTCAGTTGCTTCATTTTCCTCAAAAGTGTACAACTTCCTTTCTACCTAAGGGAACTTTTCCTGTATCTTTGTTTCTCCTAAATATGTCACTTGTAACTGTAATATTGGGCTTAATATCAATTTATTTATTTGGAGAAGATCGATTTGATTCATTTTCTGGATGGTCATGAAGGATTCTTCTTTGCTTGTCCTGGAATTATATTGGTTCTTTTCTATATCAATTTGTCCTCGGGCTTCGAAGATTTTATTTCCTTCAACATCAAGTAGCCCTTTATCTAGTGAAGATAATTCTTTTACACAAGCTTCATTTACCTCTCTGGCCAATCTTTTGCTTTCGGCCAGATTTGTTTCCCAAGCCTTCAAAATTATGTCGCCTCTAGTGTGCTTAGAAAGAGACAGTTGAGGAACTTCTGATATATCATATTTTGGTACTAGTAAGATAGCCTCTTGAAACTTAGCCCGAGTTGAGAAAGATTCTCTTTCTATAATATAGATGTTCTTCAGGGAAAGATCTACTATTTGGTAACAATTTTGGATGGCTTCTACTTTTGTAAAGAGATCTTGCTGGGTTGATTCTAGATTTTCATGTACTTCCAATGCTTGAGCCTGGAAAGTTTCCATCTCCATTGTTGTACCTTCATTCAAGTCTATCTTGACTTGCAATTGGTTGATTAATTCTTCCTTTTGAGTGACCAATCTTCTGTTACACCGATTGGCCATGGAAAAGGAAACTAATGAATCTACCATTTCCTTAGAGAATTCTAGATCATCTAGGCCGTGTCCATCATACATCATTCTTTGCCTTTTGACTGTTGCACCATCTTTCTAATGCATTTTTTCGTTTAACTATGGCCCTCCTCTTCTTGCTAAAAAAGAAGTCCAAAGGAGACATTTCTTCAGCTGAAATCAGAGTAAGATCATCTATAAAGATGACTTTAGAACTGGGATTTCGGCGACTTGACTGCAACGGTGTTAATGAAATAATGGGGTTGCGTATCTCTATGGATGGTTGTTGATATGTGTTGGCAGCCACACATGATTTTTTATATTTAACACAATCGAAAGACATCACATTTTTCTATAGCTTCCATCACCTAGAAACTGTAAACACTTTTCTGATTCAGAGATAAAATTGGGGACATACAGTTAGAATTGACAGAGGAATTTGTGAGCAAATAAATAGGGCTTCCATCAAAGGGAGAGAGGTGGTTCAAAAATGCCCGAACAGAAGAAGTCCCATGGAGTCTTTTCATGACATCTTGTAAAACCACTTGTTGCATCAAAGGTATTCCTATCACTCTATTAAAATCTAGATGGCATAGTTTGTTAATTGTGAAACAATTTGTTACATGTGAGGGTCGATACAGACTAGTATTTCTCTACCATATCCGTTTTCTCATGAATTTCATAGGTTTCAATTTAGATATGTCATTTTTCCTATTGATAAGTCTCTATAATATGTCCAAGCGTTACAAGCGGCAGGCTGTCAATTCGAGCCTGTTCCACCATGGATTGGTTAAAATCTTGTTGATACATCATCTATCAACCATAGGTGATAGTTGGGAGATCATTTTGATGAGGAATGGTTTCACCCAGGTGGATTCTAAAACCAACCCTCTCTTAATTCCAAACCCTAACTCGAACGAGCCAGTGGTTAAAATCTAGTTCATAAATTCAATTGGCGAACCAGATTTTATTGATAAAACCCCTCTAGATAAAGGATTACTACATATATCTCCTAAACATGTGATTGATGAATTGGAGGGAAATGATCCTCATGTGCCTATGAACGATGCTAGTGTTGAGACTAATGTTAAGAAATGTTGTAAAGGAAGGAAACAACAGTGCACAAATTTGGGTTTCAAGAACAAGATATTGGGTCGCCTAATCTCTAGGAAACTAAGGAACCGAAACAATACTCATTTGATCTCGATCGATCTGATCGAGATCGATGAGGGTTCAGATCCTGAGATAGAGGATTTTCTAGTTCAGGAAGATCCAAAAATTCAGGGTTCCACGAGGCAGGTTATCATTCATATTGTGCCTTATGATTTCGTGACAAATTTACCACCATGCCTTAAAGGTAAAGAAGCATTCTCAGGTATCATGCAAGATATGACGTAAACAATAGGTAATACTGACACATCCTTGGTTGATTGTGTCCTTCGTCGACCTACCATCTCCCATGTACACTGTGATGGTTGTTTCGAGTGGGTTGAGCGTTACTATACCGACATTCCTCTCTTATAGGCCCGAATCAAAACTCTGACTGCTCAGAATGATTTTTTTAAGAAAGAAAAATTTGATCTCAAGGTGCATAAAGAAAGGGAGACTAAACATATCAAGAGATCTGGAAACATAGTCATTAAGAATGCGACCAATGTCAAGACAATAATAAAATCTGAGTTGTCTGACCCCTCTTTAGTTAAATTTTAATGGTAAAACGTTTTGTTATGATTTTGTTTAATTTATGTTGTCTAATTCGAAATAAGTAGATTTGAATTGTGATTTCATTTACTACAATAAAGACTGGCTACAAAATCTTTGATTCTGTAGCCAAGTCTCTTTTAATAAAAATCACTTATTTAGAAATTGTTTTTTCTAATTTAGTAAATTGGTTTGCTATTCTCAGGAAATGGGAGATCATGTTGCTCATTACTTGGAGAAAATATGTTCAATTATATGCCTAAATTATTAGTAGTTTCTCCTTCTTTATGTTTTATAAAAACTTTGATTTAATTTTTGAATAAACCAACTCTGTATGAGTGGTTTCCAATCCACTATTTTTGTAATATTACTTGACTTTGGGAGATTCAACTCTATCCTGTGAGATATGAGTATTTGGATCTTAGGTTACTTTAAATACTATTCACTTTGTTAGTGAAAGACATCTTTTCTTGAAACAGATTATGGACATGTAATTCTTAGAACCTAATGGAAAAGTTGTTCACATTTCGGATTTAGATCAACGTTACACTATCCCATTTATGTTTCGCCTCTTATATTATGAAATATATACATGTTACACAACTTTAGCCTCATTAGCATGTAATGTTTCATTTTATTCAGTTCTTTAAATTTTGTCTATAATTTGTTGTTTCATATATTATATCTATGATCATTATTTCACTTTAATATCAGTGATTTATGCTTGATGTTGAGTTGATGTATCATATGAATGTTTTACATTAAAATTTATTTTACTGTAAACATTCATCATTACAAGGTCACTAGATATATATGTTTATTCCTCTATTCTTATATCCTTTCTCCCAAAAATACTTTGAGTTTACTCAGGAGATGTTAGCACAAGCACGTTACAGATTTCTCTCACAGGAAAGATAGCTAGAAGTTTGGATTACACGGGGATATAGACACAGTATAGGGCTAATCTAAGGTTAGTTTTATCTACATTTAATTTGTTTTATTAGTTTATTTGTTAATAAAATAAGACAGTTTAAATTGGCTGTGACTCTTATTATGATCTTGTTTCAGACTATGTTTTATTAGTATCTTTTTGAGTTATTAGATTTTAGATTATGAAACAGAAAATATAAAAATATGTTCTTTCTTCATTAACAATTGCAATAAAATTGATTTCGCAAGACATCCACCAAAACTTGCAAATTGTAAATATCATGTTCATAATCACATGTTCATATTTATGTTTCTATTTAGAATTTGTAAATAATTAGATTCGTACACATAGTATTGTAGTTATAGTTTTAGGGTATTTTATTTTCTTTCATTATTTTAGGACCTTAGTTGGATAACAGAGCCATTAAACCCATTAGGATAGATCACACCAAACAACTTGGGTTAATTAGACAACTGCAGACCAGATCTACCCTTCCAGTTGACGGTGTGTCTTTTACGCCTGTCAACAAATGGTTCTAGAAGGAGGGCCTAAATTCAATTGATGGCATGTGGAGGTCACAAGACTCCTCCCCAACATACTCACTCCCCTATCGTAACGCGTAGTCGCTTAGAAAATAACGTTACACTTGAAACAAAAACTACCTCAAATGATAACCCTGAGATTCCCATTGAACTAGTGACACATGTTCCTCAAGGAGCCGACGTCCAAGAAATTATATGACAATCACTAATAAGAATTCATAGTGCCTTAGCTCGTATTAGACAACCTGGTAGGCCACTTAATCGACCCCTATATTTCTCGGATATCCAAGAACAACTTTAAGGCATTGGTCTACTCCAAAATCCTTTAGGTGATAATACTACCAATCTTATTGAAACACCTACCCCTGGAGCCAGAGGATCTGGTATCCCACCTTCCCCATCTAGCTCATCTCCATCCTCTTCAGGAAAAGAATATTGAGATGAAGGAAATTCTTCATCGGAACCATCTTAGCCTTCTACACCACCAACTCCCATGGAAAATCAAAACAATCCTACCAAACCTTGGCTCGATCAAGATGTTGTGGATGTACCCAGACCCTAGGACCCATTACCAAAACATCCGAAGAAATGGTTGCCCAAATTTTATTCAGACTCAAAGCAGTCTGTTGAGGATCATATCAAAAAATTTATGTTGGCCATCAGACTCTGGAATGTTGAACACGAGGATGTAGTATGCAGATTATTCCCTTATACTTTTGAGGGAAATTCCTCCACATGGTATTTCTCTCAACAACCCCAAACCATTGTCTCCTGGGACAAGTTTGAAACTTGTTTCTTGGAAATATTCGAAGATGATAAATCTACAGAGGTCTTGATTATGGAACTTTCCATCTTAAAAATGAATCCTAATGAAAAAGTGAAATATTTTATCCAAAGATTTCTCAGCTTAAATAATAAAATCCATGTGGATTCAATGCCTGCTGAAAGTTTAATAGTTGCATATTATGCTAAAGAATTGCATAATAATATAACTATATGGGTCAAAAGGTCTAAAAAGAACACATTGCCTGAAGCCTTTGAGGAGGCAAGCCAAATTGAAAAGGATATTTTGAGCTTGAAAGATAATCTTAGTAGCGAAGTTGAAACAAATTCATCCACTAAAAAGAAAATAGAGATCCTTACTAGGCCTCCTCAAACAAAAAATCAATCATAAACTTTAGACTTAGAAAGCTTACATAAATATTTCCAAAAATTGTCCAACCAGATCGTTGACTTGAAGAGATCAGTAGAGGAGGTATCAAAAAGAAAAGGAAGTTTCAAACCTCCTTTCATAAAATATTTTCCTCCCAATCAGCCAAACCCGACCACTGAAGGTCTAAATTTCGAAAGTTTACAGTACGCTTTGCAAACCATCTTAGAAGCACATGATAATTATGCCTCTGCCCCTCCCAAAAATTCTGAAGATGTAGTTGAGGAAGAAGAACTTGAAGAACAGGAATTGTCTCCCAATTTCTTGGTCACTTCTCAAACAGTATCTTCCAAGCAAATGTTGAAACTGTTCACCCCTACAACACAAGGAGCAAAATGCAAAACAAACCCTCTTCTGAAGTCGGTAAAAATCTGTTTCCAAAACAATCAAAGCAAGCTAAAATTAAACAGAGCTTAGTAGCTCTAGTTTTAGAATATGATTTAATTGAGGATCTAAAAAAATGAGCGCTAACATTTATGTCTTTGAACTACTGAGATTTCCCCTTATTTTGCAGAAAATGCTTCAAAATATCGCTGAAAACAGTGAAAACACTGATCCTAGCAGCAATAAATCAACATAAATCGATTCAAATACAGCCAAAAAAATCCCAACTAGAATGACGTCTGAAATTCCAGATAAAAGGGATTTAACGGGAAAAACTGTAGAAAATGTAAATAAAATTGTTTCAGGGACAACAACTAAAAATCAACAGAA
This sequence comes from Picea engelmannii, assembly GCA_009831015.1. Lineage (NCBI taxonomy): Eukaryota > Viridiplantae > Streptophyta > Pinopsida > Pinales > Pinaceae > Picea > Picea engelmannii. Next base: position 433,075 of record ML779728.1, read on the forward strand.
ATATGTTGTTAATGCTCGAAAAAATGTCCCGCATTTTTTGTTAACCTTTGAAATTTTTAATAGGAATGTACATAATTGCATGGTCGATTCTGGTGCATCGTCAAACGTGATGCCTCTATCTATTTTTCAAAAACTTAATGCAGAAGTTAAATCTTATGATCTCAAGATCATCTAGCTAGATCGAACGAACGTTAAGTTAATTGGTGAGCTTAAGAATGTTCTAGTTAAATTATCTTCCAATCCTAAGGTTCATCAAATAATTGACATTATCATTGTTGATATCCCTAAATTTTATGGTTTGTTTTTAAGAACGACTGGTCATAACAACTGCATGGTTACTTTGCCATAGATTGGTCTCATTTGTGGCTACCTGAAAATGGATAGCCCAACAAAATCAAGATAAATAGAGAACATTATCTTAAGCATACGTTGACGTATCTAAATGATGAAAATGAACCTTTCACTGCATCTGCTAATTCATTTGAAATGCAAGGATTGAATACCTTCTTTAGTAATTTCATGACTGAAATTTCCCTTATTACTGATCCTAGGCAGCAATCAGAAGTTATGAACTATTCTCATACATTAGCCTTGCCAAGTGTGCCAAGTACTGCTAACGAATCCCAAATATGGTTATTGTACTTTGATGGATCCAAATCCAAAGAAGGAGCAGGTGCAAGTTGTGTTCTCATCGATCCTGCAGGTAATAAGACTTTTATTTCTTGCCGGCTAGAGTTTGAGTGCACTAATAACATCGTTGAGTATGAAGCACTTCTACAAGGACTTAGGAAATATTTGAATATCAATGTTCAGAATTTGATGGTATTTGGTGATTCAGAAATCATGTTTAAGTAGGTAAGAAATGCCATACATTTCTTATCACCACACCTGAAAAGATACCAAACCGAGGTATGGAGTTTGATGCAAATATTTTCAGCATTTAACATAAATTCCATTCCTAGATTAATTAATTCAGAAGATGATTTATTGGCCAATGTTGCTTCTAAACTATTGCCCACAGAAGGTCTTTCCCTTAATGATTTTTCAAATGAATTATTCTTCAGGCCGTCGATCCTGGATAACATCACAAATTGGAGAGTGTTCGATGATGACCAATAGATCATCAACTTCCTACATATGGAAGACACCTTCCAAGGTGTAGTCATTGATGAAGGAACTCACAATGAAAACCTCTGAAACTTCACGGTAATATCAGATCCTAGATCTCTTGAATCAACATGTGATCTGGTAAACTCTATCCCCAGATATTTTGTAAGACTAGAGAAATTTTATGACTTGCATGATAAATTTAGAGGGGCAGTTAATTGTAAAATGAACATCTCTTCTTTGATTTATGAGACGATTAATTTAGGAACAAAGGAAAATCCTCAAAATATCAATCTGGGAATGGGATGCTCTGAGCAAGAACGACATGCTTTCATAAAATTGTTTAAATAATTTAAAGACATTTTTTCCTGGACGTATGATGACCTGAAAACATTCGACCCTAATATCGTACAAAATGTCATCCCCGTGAAACCCCAGACTCATCCTTTTCAACAGAAATTGAGGAAGATGCACCCTAAATTGGAGCCCACTGTTAAAAAAGAATTGAATAAATTACTAACTGCAAAGATAATTTTCCCAGTAGGGCACACACAATGGGTGTCTAATCTAGTCCCTGTAAGAAAGAAAAGTGGTGAAAATCGACTCTATATCGATTTTCAAAACCTAAACCAAGCATATGATAAAGATAACTACCCCGTTCCCCCAATGGAACAAATTTTACAGCAAGTGCTTGGTTCTGAAAGACTATCTTTGCTAGATGGATTTTCGGGATACAACCAAGTCCTTATGTCTCCCTCAAACCAGCTTAAAACCACTTTTCATACCCCAAGGGGCACTTATGCCTACAGGAAAATGCCTTTTGGATTGATAAATGTCAGGGCCACTTTCCAGAGAGCAATGGACATTTATTTTTGTGGCCTCATTAACCAATCAGTCGTGGTCTATCTTGACGGTGTCACCATATTCTCTAAAAACAAGAAAGATCACTTGTCTCACCTGAACCTCAGGGATGTCCTGGAACGATGTCGCACGTTCGGCATATCTCTAAACCCTAAGAAATTATTCTTTGCAGTAGATAAAGGTAAAATACTTGGGTTTAGAGTGTCTAAACACATTATGATTATTTACCCTAAAAGAACCCAAGCTATTGCTAAAATTTCCCCTCCCTCTTCCAAAAAGGCCATGCAGTCCTTTCTGGGCAAGATTAATTTCGTCAGAAGGTTTGTCCCAATTTTCTTGGAAATGGTAAGACCATTACAAAATTTAATTAAAAAGGATGTTTTGTACAATTGGGGACCACAAGAAATCTAGGCTTTTGATTCAGTTAGAAAAACAATAATAGAAGCCCCTTCCTTGATGAGTCTCGATTTTTCTTAGGATTTCACTCTTTATACCTTTGCTTCTGACCGATCTTATGTTGTTGTGTTGACATAGAAAAACACTGAAAGAAATGGGATACCCATTTCCTTCATGATCTCATGTTTCAAAGGAGCAGAGCTTAATTACCCTGCAGTAGATCAACAGGCATATGTTGTTTTTAAAGAAGTAAAATACTTCCGGTCATACCTACTGAAATCTAGAACCAAGGTTATTGTTCCTTACCTAGTTGTAAGAAACTTGTTAATACAAAAAGAACTGGGTGAGAAAAGGGAAAATTGGATGACTTCATTACAGGAATATGACCTCGAAATCACCCCTGCATAGATTGTTAGAGGTCAAGGACTATGCAAACTAGTGGTTGATTCAGTTGAAGAAGATGAAATTCATGTCAACACCTTAACTGTAAATCAACATAATGTAAAACAAATCAGTTGTGCACAAGTTACTATCAAGTCTTGGTATGAGAACATTAAATTTTATTTGAAACATGTATCTACTCCCCATGATCTTGATCCTAAAATAAGAAGAGAACTCAGGTTAAAATCTGCATCTTTCAAGTTAATAAATGATGTATTATTTCGAAAGAACTTTGATGTTGTTTTTTTTCTTTGTTTAGAAAAGGAAGAGTCAGAGAAAGTGTTATCTGAACTTCATGCAGGTGAATTTGGTGGTCACTTTGGTGGAGATTCCACTTCTCAATAAGTGCTAAGAGTTGGGTACTATTGGCCCACTTTGTTTAAATATGCCCATGCATTTTGTCGTAAATGCATAATATTCCAAAAGGCTACAGGTCGAATGAAAAACGAATCACTCCTTTTGCAGCCTGTTACTGTAGATTCTCCTTTTCAACAATGGGGCCTTGACATCATAGGACCAATAAATCCTTCTTCTTCACAGCAACACAATTAATCCTTACAACAACGGATTATTTTACTAGATGGTGTGAGGTTGTACCTTTAAAAGTGGTGAACACAAATCAGGTAGTATCTTTCCTAAACTCTCATATCATCGCTCGATTCGACGTTCTCGAATGTCTGGTCTTTGATAACACATCTTAATTTTCATCCCTTGATATGAACATTTTTTCTTTGGAAAAAGGGATCAAACTGAAGTATTATGCAAGCTACTATCCTTAAGGAAATGGCCTAGCAGAATCAACGAACAAAAATTTAATAAAGATTATTAAGAGGACAGTTTTAGAAAATCACAAGAACTGATATAATGCACTTTGGGCTAATAGTGTAACCCAAAAATCCTTTGTTGGTAATTCCCCTTTCTTTCTCATCTATGAAAGAGAATCAATTCTCCCTCTGTATGTTTTACTTCCCTCACTGCAATTGTTGCAAAAATTTCAAGAACAAGAGTGCCCTCCTCTAGAAAATCGAATAAACACCTTATTGAAACTAGAGGAAGTGAGAAGAAAAGTAGAAACTAGATCAGCATCAACAAATTGTAAAAATGTGGTTTGATTCAAATTCTTCTTCAGATATGAATTTCGATGTCGGAGAATTGGTTCTCAAGTTAGACAAAGATGATGAGGGAAAGGGGGAACACACCAAGTTCCAGAATCTGTGGTTGGGACCATTTGTAATTTCTGAAAGATTGGGTCCCAGCTCTTTCCATCTGCATAATTTGGAGGGATAGCCAGACACTTTCCCAGTGAATGGCTAGGCTCTCAAAAGGTATTTCACCTGATGATTCCAGATCTACCCCTTTGTACATATTTTGTTTGTTTAATTTTATTTTCTGTTTTTTTTTTTAATTTTGGTTCTTTTCATTTTGCTTGTTTTTTATTTGTTCCTGAATAATTATGTCTGAGTCACCATTTCGTTTGTGGAAGGGAAATCATAATTTTTATCCAAGAGAAATAGTTGATGACTTTTCAAAGCACCAGTGTTGTAAACGCTTAAAATCATATCAACAAAATAAATTTTATGTATAAAACAATGTTCCTGGTTTCTATTTTAAATTACAAGCAGACACAATTATCATTAATAAAACTCTTAACGTTGTCCCTGTTTTTAAGGGGGGGAAATAAATTATACCTTCCTATCCTCGAGATGATTTCTTAACATAAATATAAATGTTCAGATCATGATGAAGGTCATCAAACGAGAAAATAAGTTGTAAAATATCAAGTTTTGTTTTTGAAATATGATATTTTCTACATCACCCCACTCTCTTGAATATCATAAAGTTTCAGTGAAATTGTAAGAAAATTCTAGAGAGTTGAAATCACTTCAAGGTGTGGGAAGTGTTTGTAAACCCGTCGAGACATTGAATAGGTCTGTTGGCAGCGGGTAAATACATGCATGATGCCAAGGCAACTTCGTCAGGGTACTGAATAGGCCTGCTGGCAGGGAAGCAATGTCGGGTTTAAGAAAATTATCAGGTATGTCGTTTTGCAATTGATCAAAAGTAAAGATGTTCTTTATCTTGAATGAATGACTTTTGGACAGGATAGAGGTGTTCGAGTGGGTAAAATGAAATCCCTGCCGAGGCTATGGACGCCTTCTAGCAACAGTGCCCCTATCAACAGTATCAGAGTCGGTTTCCTAAACGTTGTTTCGCTCATAATCAAAACCTTATACTAGATTGCATTTTTGACAGAAACACATCCGACACTAAACTATGTTATTTTCTAGGTTTTGATCAGATTGCTTGACCTGTTGTCAACTATTTCTTAAATTTTCATTCCTTTTTATTCATGCTAACATGAATTTTCTAGTGATGCAGAGATAACTGCTTCACCTAGTATGTCGCCATTGTTGGCAGCCACACATGATTTTTGATATTTAACACGATCGAAAGACATCACATTTTTTTGTAGCTTCCATCACCTTGAAGTTGTAAAGACTTTTCTCAATTTCGAAATGATTGTTAGGTTAAAGCCTACCTTATTAATTTTTACTGTTTCAATTTTCGATTATTTTATTTTAATTCATGACTGTAAGCATGAATTAAACATAAAACTTGGTTTGTTTTAATAATTTTATGTCTTTTACTTGAAGAGGTTGGTGACTTCATCTTCTTACTCTTCCTCTTCATATTCCTTTTAGACTTCTGGTTACTAGGAAATATCTTTTAACAAGCCATCCATGTGTAATTGAAATTTAAATCTTATTAAATGGTTGATTGATCCATTTTTCGATTTCTTGGTTTTAATATGGTTTTTGTATGGTTCAATCCTTCATTGTCAAATTGTCTTGGTACGTGAAAAAATTTGGTTTATTATTTGGTATTATTTCATGAGTTTAATGTTCAGATGAATATTCATGAAAATGAGTATAGACCAGATGTACTCAAGTCCTCACCTTATCTTGTTGGCTTGAAACATTAATGAAGCTATTCATTGTTTGCATAGGTTTTTGTACTTTGCAGTTTTGGCATTCATTGCGAGATATCGTAAGGGGTAAAATGAATCCTTTGGTGTCCATCCTCACTATCCAAGTTATGATAACTCATAGGCTCTGTTATTTTCATATTTCCACTATCTGTTCAGACCTACTTCTATTTCTCGCACAATTGGAAAAACTATTCCGAGTAATCTCTGTTGCATTCTGGTTATAGTGGTCATGGAACCTATCATTTCCATAGTGTCGAACAGATGCCAATATTTACTTTCCCATGACGATGGGATTGAGGACCTAAATATTCATGGCTAGGATATATTCCTTAAGAAATTTGAGGGTTATAATCTTCAGGTAACATAATCCTTCGCACAAACCTTTGATGGTTTCAAAGCTAAAATTGGGGACATACAGTTAGAATTGACCGAGGAATTCGTGAGCAAAGCCATAGGGATTCCATCAAAGGGTGGGAGTTGGTTCAAAAATTCTCGAATAGAAGAATTCATGTGGAGTCTGTTCATGACATCTCGTAAAACCACTTGTTGCATCAAAGGTATTCCTATCGCTCTGTTAAAAAATAGATGGCATAGTTTGTTGTTAACTCTGAAACAATTTGTTACATGTGAGGGTCGATATAGACTGGTCTTTATCTACCATATCCGTTAGCACATGAATTTCATAGGTTTCGATTTAGATGTGACATTTTACTTATTAATGAGTCTCTATAAGATGTCCAAGAATTACAAGCGACACGTTGTCAATTCGAGTCTGTTCCACAATGGATTGGTTAAAATCTTGTTGAAACATCATCTTTTGATCATAGGTGATAGTTGGGAGATATTTTTGATGAGGAATGGTTTCACCCAAGTTGATTCTACATCCAACCCTCTCTTAATTCCAAACCCTAACTCAGATGAGCCACTAGTTAAAATCCAGTTCGCAAATTCAATTGACGAATCAGAGTTTATTGATAAAACCCCCCTAGATAAAGGATTATTGCGTAGATCTCCTGAACATGTGACTGCTGAATTGGAGGGAAATGATCCTCATGTGCCTGTGAATGATTCTAGAGTTGAGACTAATGTTAAGAAACGATGTAAAGGAAGGAAACAATAGTGCACAGATTTGGGTTTCAAGAACAAGAGAATGGGTCGCCTAATCTCTAGAAAACTAAGGAACCAAAATGATACTCATTTGAGATCGATCAATCTGATCAAGATCAATGAGGATTCAGATCCTGAGATAGAGGATTTTCTAGTTCAGGAAGATATAGAAATTCAGGGTTCCATGAGGGAGGTTATCATGCATACTGCGCCTTATGATTTCATGATAAATTTACCACCATGCCTTAAAGGTAAAGAAGCATTATTGGGTATCAGGCAATATCTGAAGAAAACAAGTAAGACTGAAGCACCCTTGGTTGATTGTGTCCTTCGTCGACCTGCCATTTCCCCTATACATTGTTATGGTTATTTCGAGTGGTTTGAGAGTTACTATATTGACACTCCTCTCTCACATGCCTAAATCAAAACTCTGACTTCTCAGAATGATTTGTTGAAGCAAGAAAACTTTGATCTCAAGGCACATACAGAAAGGGAGACTAAACGTATCAAGAGATCTAGAAACATAGTCATTAAGAATGCGACCAGTGTCAAGGCAATAATAAACTCTGAGTTGTCCGACCCCTTTTTAGTTAACTTTTAATGGTAAAACGTTTTGTTATGATTTCATTTAATTTCAATTATCTAATTCGAAATAAGTATATTTGAATTGTGATTTCATTTACTAGAATACAGACTGGCTACAAAATCTTTGAATATGTAGCCAAGTCTCTTTTAATAAAAAATAGTTATTTAGAAATTGTTTTTCTAATTTATCAAATCGGTTTGCTATTCTCAGGAAATGGGAGATCTTGATGTTGATTACTTGGATAAAAAATGTTCAATTATACCCCTAAATGATTAGTATTTTCTCCTTCTTTATGTTTTATAAAAACTTTGATTTAATTTTTGAATAAACCAACTCTGTTATGAGTGGTTTCCAATCCACTATTTTTGTAATATGACTTGATTTTTGGAGATTCAACTCTATCCTGAGAGATATGAGTATTTGGATCTTAGGTTACTTTAAATACTGTTCACTTTGTTAGTGAACGACATCATTGCTTGAAACAAATTATGGACATGTAATTCTCAGAACTAAATGGACAAGTTGTTCACATTTCGGCTTTAGACCAGAGTGACACTATCCCATTTATGTTTCGCCTCTTATATTATGAAATATATACATTTTACACAAATTTAGCCTCATTTGCATGTAATGTTTCATTAGCCTCTATAATTTGTTGTTTCATATATTATATCTATGATCGTTATTTCATAACAAAAGGGGTCGGACAGAGGTCACTGGATTTACATGTTTATTCCTCTATTCTTATATCCTTTCTCCCAAAAACACTTTGATTTTACTTAGGAGATGTTAGCACAAGCATGTTACAGATTTATCTCACAGGTAAGATAGCTAGAAGTTTGGATTACACAGGCATATAGGCACAATATAAGGCTAATATCGGGTTAGTTTTATCTACATTTAATTTTTGATATTACTTATTTGTTAATGAAATAAGCCAGTTTAAATTGGTTGTGACACTTATTCTACTCTTGTTTCATACTATGTTTTATTAGTATCTTTTTGAGTTCTTAGATTTTAGATTATTAAACAGAAAATATAAAATTATGTTCTTCCTTTATCTACTTCCTTAACAATTGCAAAAACATTGATTTCGCAAGACATCCACCAAAACTTAAAAATTGTAAATATCCTGTTCATAACCACATGTTCATATTTATGTTTTTGTTTAGCATTTGTAAATAATTAGATTCGTACACATAGTATCGTAGTTATAGTTTTAGGGTAGTTTATTTTCTTTCATTATTTTAGGACCTTAGTTGACTAACGGGTCCATTAAACCCGTCAGGATAGATCACACCAAATGTCTTGGGTTAATTAGACAACCCTGGACCAGATCTACCCTTACAGTTGATGGTGTGTCACTTACGCCCGTCAACAATATGTTGTGTTGGTAATCGGTTTATATATTGTATACTGTAATGTATCCTGTCCTCATTTCAGAAAGGCTTCGAGCAGAGCCTTTGCTTGCGGGCCTAGTGGAGTTTATACTGAAGCTTCCAAATTTTCGATTGAGACTTCAGTGTCTTTTGGATTTTCCTTAGTTTCCTTTCCTCCAGAGCTCCCTGTCTCAAAACCAAGAGGTCCAGTCTCCTGTGTAGATTAAGGGGCTATCGAATCTCCCTGTATTACCTTAGGCAATATATTCCATTTGTGCCTTTGGAAATTTAAGAAGCTAGCATGTTGATCTAGTCACAGAGTTTGGACTCTGTCCAATACTTCCTCGTATGACCTAGCTCCCCTGAATATTTCATCCTGTGGGAAATTCTCATGCACATACTTCTTTAGATTGTATTGGTCCAAGTGATTTTCCACAATCTTATGTGGATCATGCCTTTTAAATTCAATGTCAACTAACTTGACATCTTCTAGAGCCCCAACCTCTACTTTAGAATGGCCGAAGTCTAACAACGAAAAGATACCAACCTGAAGAGAGAAAGTTGGGCATACCATTTTCTGAGCCTCTTTTAATTCCTTGTTGATGGCCCCTGTCATGGTCTAATAAGCCACTTCTTGGTATACCAACCGATATAATAAAAACTTTGGGATAGCATGGGGAGGGACCGAGCACCCGAAAACCCTGCTGTAGGAAAATGTTTCTTTGATGTACCATTATGTTATTTTGCCTAGGTTTTCCATGATTCTGTCTGAAATTCTGGGAGGTGGGAAATGATATAGGGAGATATGAATAGGAACCACTACGTAATGACATATTTCATAGAAGAAATCTCTAGATTTTTCTTCACACAACTTGGAGGGATAGAAATGGATAGGTTCAACACTAGTTGGAGTCCAACTCTATCTCATCAGAGGGAAAGGATTCATAAAGAAAATAACATCCATGATGTATGCTGGCATATAAAAAGGGGCAGGTTTCCCTTTGGAATTTTCCAATTGGTACTCTATGATTTCATTAGCTAGGTTGTCTAATAACATCTTGGCCCAGTTGAAAGAGTATCCATCAGACACTTCGTGAATAATTAGTACCCGTGGCAATGGGAAGTGGGCGGATTCCTTATTCCCAAATAGCCTACATAACATCGTAGCAACATAAACCATATGTGCTTATAACGATGTTGTGGCATAAATTTCATGAGTTTCGTCTCTAAATTTTTCTGGGTGCCCCCACAAGTCCTTGATTAAATCAGGGTAGGTTTTATCATATTGCTTACATTCCTGTTTCTCAAAATCCAACATGAATTTAGTGTTGTAATTATATTTAGAAACAGGGGATAGTTTATACATTACTTGTATGTGTTCTGGTCGAAAATACCCAACAACAACATTCTGTGAGTTGCATATTCTCCTGGTTGAAATGTCGATGTTTGCCAGGACCCAACCTATCATGTCGCTATACGGCATGAGTCTCAGTCGCGCTGTTATTTTGTGTAGCCCTGAGTGAGCTATATATATGAGTTTAGTTGGATGGGTTTCACTCACTTCGTCATCTGAATCCTCTGGGAAATTTATAATCTCGTTCTCTAGAATATCAAACACCTGTGTCCAAGATTTTACAATATCTATGGCTCTCGGTGAGGTTTCTGATAGAACATCTATGTTCGAATTTGTTCTTTCACCAACTGCTTTAGCCATATTTCATGGTGCCATGATATTGATGAAATCGGAGCTGGGTTACCTGTTACAGGGGAATGTGTGAGATTTCTCAGTTGGCTAAAACTTGTTATTCTGCGAGAATGAAAGTGGAATTCAAAATCAAATATTTTTACTCACCTCAAGCGTATTGATCTGAGAATACCTTTACTGACGATAAATTTATTTACCTTAATGAGACAATCTAGGCGGCGATCTGGAATCTATATTGAAATCATTGTCATTGATTTTTGATCAATTCCATTAATATTGATGGTTCGCGATCGGGGACTTGGATGAAATAGGTTTGAAAATTCCCGAATTGCGAATTCATGAAATATTAATTGCGAGATAATATTGTTTAAAACATTAATTAATCATGTTTAAATTTAAGTCTTTTCGGGTATTCAGACTTCGGGATTTTTAACAGTTACTTGAGATAGAATCCCCGAAACCTGAAACCGTGAAATGATTAATTATTGGATAATCATTTTTTATCTTTAATTAACCCCGCTTAAGTTTGAAGTGTTTCGGAAGTTCGGCCTCAGAGACTTTAATATTTGTTGGATGATAAACGTTCGAACTTCTGAAGTGCTAAGTTATTAACTATATTTTAATCGAGATTAACTTAACTGATTAAGATTTAATATTTCAGGATTTTGTTACTTCATGGATTTGCAATTTAGCTCGTCATTATATTTTCAAAGGGCCATTACCCATAGTGATGTGTCGAGGGTGATGTCATTTTAGATGATGTGTCGAGACCAAGGGGTGCCACATGTTACTTAGATTCTTATGAATCTCAAGAGGAAAAATGTAGAAAATGGATGCCACTTGTCAGCCCATGGAAGATTCGAAAGATACATGTTTATTATGCCTTGTGTCCTTCGAAAGTTTATGAAATATTGATAACGAATTCTTTCGGGTTTTTAAAGTTATGACTTGTCGAAATGCCCGAAGCATGAAACTCTCAAGTGACCTTTTAGTGATTTGGCTGTGTAATAATCAGGTGGCTCCACCACTCTCAAGAGCTTAGGATCGTCAGATCAACTGAGGAACTCCATCAACGGCGAATATTGCACGTGTCTTGTTACGATTTAACCATAGATGTTTTTGTTTTAAAGCTCAAAGTTATAGGATTATAATTGTTCCAACATAGGCTCCCTCTAGGGATCGCATCTCCCATCAAGTCATGGAAGAACAATATACCAAGTTCCTTTATTGGGTGAATGGAGTCATCATTGTATTTCTAGTAAACACCCTTGGAGAAAAATCAGATTTCAGTCGAGTCTCAAAAAACCTGCGAAACATAATCAGTTATTTATCTCATGTTAGGATATTGATATGTTTCCTTTTCCTAAAACTAAGTTTAGATCTTCTCAAGATAATCAAAACAACTTTAACTGAACTATCAGACTTTGGTCGATTTTGTTCGCATCAAGGCAAAGTAATTTTAATGATTTATTCAAGGAATCCCTTGTCGATTTAGAATGTAAATATTACCAAAAAGAGAACTGGTCACCATAGTATGTTTATAGATATATGTCAGTCTTACAGAAATCATAAATATTTCTTCATTGCCAATGATCTTGTTTAGTACCCCGGTGAAGTTATCTACATCTCCCATTGAATTTCCTTTCACCACTTCAATTAACAATTTTTCATTTTATTTGAGATGAGGCAATCATTACATGAATTTTATTTCATCATATTTTTGGAAAAAATGGGGGCAATAGATTTATGAATTTCCTTTCACCATTTGTCTTGGACTAGATGGGGGAAATCATTTTATGAATTTCCTTTTACCATATGTCTTATATTTTTTATATTTTTGATGTGGGGGCAATCAATTTGTATGTATCATACAGGGATGATATATGCTTAAGATTTGACAATGAAGGTCTATCAATAGTTTTTTATTGTACTTTGAGCTAAATCTCTCTCGATCTTCAATACATATATTCCTATAGGGAATAACTTATGGGGAATTTCTATTTTCCAGGGAATTTCCTTGAGAGAACTAATCAATTTAAATATGTTAGAAGAGATAAAGCTATGAGGATTATCCTAGACATACTTTCTTTCAGTTAAAATCAAAGGAACTTAAAGATTCTCACCTAATCGTGTTTCAAAGATATGCTTTTGAGATTTCTGAGTCAAGGAAAAATTCTTTCTTTCTATTAAGATTTAAGGCCAGGCAGTGAAAATTAGGATAGAGTGAAAGATCAAAGATATGAAAAATGAAAACAAAATGAGGAGTCAGAGGGTTTGAAAAGTGATTTCATTTCCTCATAAGTTCACTTCTTGATTATCGAGATTCTCTTTTATTCTTATTTTCTTTTCTTTTTATTTCATTTTTGTTTTATTTTCACTTGATTCAGAAATCTAGAGATTTATATATTTTTGATATTTGATCAGGTGATGATATTTACATGAGTAGAACCTTGTTAATACCTAATAAGATCTCTTTTTTATCATTTTAGTTTGAACAATAAGCATAGAAATTCATACCTCGTATTTCATTTATATTTTCAACTAAACCAATCATTAATTCATCACTTGTTTTGAGAGAAACAAATATTCTCAAAACTGAGTGTTGGATTCTGATACCTCCTTATTTATCTTCTGATAATAAGTATTATCCAAGAGTATAAGAAGAAGTAATTAGAAAATTCCACAGAATAGAAATGATGTGTAGTTATATTTTGTTTTTATGATATCGAATGAAATTTGGTTTATTTACAACGAAAAAGTGAAATTCAGATACTCTACAAAAGAAAATGAAATTGCAAATTTAAGCAAGAAACCAAACTAGTATATACAATGGCAATGTGAAACATCATTATTGCATAAAATGTTTTAGATAACGCCTGTTGATAGGCGCATCAAAATATTTTTCGTCAAGATTTTCATGTACGAATGAATTATTTCCCTCTGTAGCTGCAATCCTGAATGGTCTGAACCAGAGATGATCAAACTTGTCGTGTTTTCTTACATTTTCCTTTCTAGCATCCCATTTTAAAACTGGATCATGAGGAATGAACTCCCTGTCTTTCGCTTTTTTATGGAAAAGGGATTTCATATTATCTTGGTATGTTTGAAGTCTGTCATCAACTTCGGCCCTGTTCTATTGGACTTCAATAATTTGGTTTATCATCCTCATCACGTCATTTGGCTCTCTGTTTGCATCTTTCCACAACTTCATCACTGGAAGAGAGAGATTGATAGGGAGGACAACATAAGTACCATAAACCATTTGGAAGGGGGATATACCTATTGATCATTTTGTGCCTATTCAATTTTCCCATAAGGCGTACTTTAGGTGAATGTGCCAAGCCTTCTTATTTTTTGTTAATAATTTATTGATTATATTCATCAAAATTTCGTTGGACGATTCGTCCAAACCATTTCCCTAAGGATAACAGGTTGTAGAATGCCCTAGCACAATGTTGTATTTTTGATAGAAGCTTATCATTTCCATATATTTGAATTATTGGGCATTGTCCGTAACTATTTTCTAGGGGCAGCCAAATCTCGATCGGATGTTCTCCTCTAAAACGTTTATAACCATCGAATATGTGGCATTCCAGGCTAGAATGACTTCAACCCATTTCATGAAATAATCAGTAGTAGTTAAAATCCATTTATGTTGGGAGCTTGACTGCAAGTGCATTTCCCCGATGAAGTCCAGACCCCATTGTTGAAAGGGAGCCTCTGTCTTGACTGGGACTAAAGGTAGTGCAGGGAGATTTTGCTTACCAAAGAACAATTGGTAAGGGTTGCAGGCTCTAACCTTAGCATTCACATCAATGAATAATTTTGGCCAATTATATCCATCTCTTAGGATCTTGTAGGTCATTTCCCTGCAAGCATGATGTCCTCCACACACTCCTTCGTGAAATTCAATTATGACATTCTCTATTTCAGGTTCTTTTAAATAACCTATAAATAAACCTAGAGAATCTTTCCAGTACAATTGACCTTCAGTAATACAGTATTTAACTGCATGTAGCTTCAACGTTCTCGCATTGGATATATTTATGTCACTCAGTCATTGAAGGGTGATGAGGTATGAAACAATACCTCGATACCAATCCGAGGAAGAAAATTTGTCCTCGATCTCGACTGCAGGGGTTTGATTATCAAGTTCCTCTATGTTCGAGATACATCCATGTGATTCTAGGTGGTTTATCCCGAGTTCTCTGAAATTTGATTATGCTAATAATTTCGCCAGACCCTGACCTTTGACCATCTTGGTCGGTTTTACTTCTAGATCAAACTCTTGAATTTTGGCTAACCACTAACCTCTCCTACCATCATTGTCCGATTGTACCAAGATATCTTTGACAGAGCTTGTTGGCACATAAGAGATTATCCCGGAATGCAAAACATATGTCCTGAAAGCTTTGAGAGCTTTCACCATCACGCAAGCTTGTTTTTCCAGTATATCATATCTTAATTCGGCATCTCTGAGACTTTTACTAGAAAAAGCTATCGACTGCTCGAAACCTTCTTCGTTCTTTTGCAGGAGTACAACTTCGATAGTATGTTCTGATGCAAAAGAAAATATCAGGAATTATTTAGTATAGTCAAGACTAGCTAATACTGGAGCTTCACTTATAAATTTCTTAAATCGCTCGAAAGATTATTTAGCTTCAATAGTCCATTTGATTTCACCATCTTTCTTCAACATATCTGTGATTAATTTGACAATTTCAGTAAAGTTAGGCATAAAAATTCTCAGAAAATTTATTTTTCCTAAAAAATACTGGATTTCTTTTTTATTTCTCGAAATTCTTATTGTGTCTATAGCCTCGATTTTCTTGGGATCAACCTTGATTCCATATTTCGAAACTATATGACCCATAAGCTTTCCTTCTTTCATAGAAAAATGAGACCTTTTAGGGTTTAGAGACAAACCAAATTTTCGACATTTCTCAAAGGTTTGTTTGAGATGAACCAGATGTTTTGCATTAGAATTTGAGAAGACTGTTAGATCATCTAAGTAAATGACAAAAAATTTATCTCTCTCACCAATAAAAGATATATCTATCACTCTTTGGAAAGTGGGCACTGCGTTCATTAGACCAAATGGCATTTTATCATACATGAAAGTTCCCCACGAAGTGGTGAATGTAGTTTTTTATTTATCGTCTTCATGGACGACAATTTGGTTGTATCCTGAAAAACCATCAACCATATACATTTCGTTAGCACCAACTAATTTTTCAAGGACATGATCCACTTTTGGCAATGCGTAGTTATCCTTGAGGGATGACCAATTTAAATTCCTAAAATCTACACAAAGTCTTATTTCTCCACTTTTCTACCTGACAGGTACCAAATTTTCTACCCATTTAGAATACCTAAGTGGGATGATAATCTTCGTGTCGAGAAGTTTCTTGACTTCTCTTTATATTACTAGCAAGAGGATAGGACTGATCTGTCTTAGCTTTTGTCTAAAAGGTTTGATACCATGCTTCAAAGGAATACTATGTTCAATTACAGAGGTATCATAAACTTTTAAATCATCATAGGACTAGGCAAAGACGTCTTTATACTTTTTAATCAATTCAACATATTTATTCTTCACCTGGGATGGAAGGTACTTCGATAATTTTACTATCTTAGGCTCTTATTTAGTTCCTATGTCACAGTCTTCAACCTCCTCGGGCTGAGGTCATAGGGTAGATTTCAAGGGTATGTCATCTTGGTCAAAACATCTCTCTAAGGTATCAGACCTCTGGGGATCTGATTTTTCTTAAGTACAAGCATTCGATGACTCGAGATCTTATCTTGGAACTTTTCAGGATCTTCTCCTTTGTGCATGATCCAGATAGGATCATTCTGGTTTTGTTGATCTATATGGGTCTGAGAGAATTCATCAACCATTTCTAGAAACTGTTTAATCTTCTTGTTATATTCAAAGACTTTCCAGTGTTGTACATTATTTAGGATTGAAGGTCTGTGTTTCATTTCTATATGATACTTCATCTTTAGGAAAGTACGCGTCATAAACATCACAACTTCTTTGGCTAAAGAGTTTGCCTCCATTCTGGGAATGCGATGAATGTTAAATGACAAGAAGAAATTCTCAATCAAATCCCAGGTGCAATTTTTTTATGACCTTAGCCTTGGATGTTTATCTTGATATTGCTTCTTTATTTGTTTTCCAATAAGTTCTGCATCACCATAGACTATTAGATTTTCAAATTTTAGTTTCCTAGTAGCTTCTAATCCTAAGACCAGAGCCTTGTACTCACATAAATTATTTTTATAATTAATTTCCTATTGTAATATGTATGAAAAGGGGATGACGTACTCATCTCTAGGTGCAACAATTAATACTCCATCTCTTGCCCCTTCGCAAGACAAAGCACCATCAAAAAACATTTTCCATACTCCTTCTCTACTATTTACACTTTTCTATGTTTTTTCTATTTTTTTGTTTTCTTCTATACAATCTTCAAAATCATCGGCTAATGATAAAATACAATTTCCTAGATCTCGATCGGCAACATAGACTGGATAATTATTTGGGTTTTCGGGGTCACTTACAGTATATGCCAGTCTAGTCTCTCTGTATAGTCGAGTAAATTGTCCACCAAAAATCAGGATCGTAGCATATGTCATGTCTAGTTGAAGTGATCCTCCTAATTTTGCACCTCAAGACCTAGATAGAAGCATGTCATACTTGCCAAGGACGTCAACAATGACTACATCCATAAGGATACTCTTTACAGGAATCTATTCACTACTATATCCTTGATCATGCCCAGACACTTAACCTTTATGGAATCAAAAGAATATAAGTCTTGATAAGGTCTAGTGATTTCAAGGCCTAATGTTTCCATAATAACATTAGGCATTAAGTTATGAGAAGCCCCAAAATCTAGCATTCAATTGTAAATTAAGTGGTCATGCACAGTCAATATAATATAAAATGGAGAAACAAAATCCTTGATACTTTCAATTTGTGGACCAAACACAATCGTCGGTCTTTCATCTTGCAGATTGATCACGTCTACATGAGATTCAACATTAGAAAAAATTATCATTTTAGCAATCTGTTTTTTATAAATTGGATTCTTAGAAAGCTCAACCAGAGGCATGGGGATTTTAATCTTATTTATTTCATTCTCTAAACTGAAACTTCCCGTTGTTTTTTCGAATTCTCTATTTGAAGCTTTTTCTTCCATAGTCTTTGTCTTCTTAATTTGTGTTTCTATGGTTTCAACTATTTTTGTTCGGAAAGCTTGTTTTTCAATTAGAGGTTTAATAACAACTACCTTGCTTGCTTTGTTTCTTTATAGGATATTTTTTGGTGGAACACTTGTAGTATTTGTTTCTCTGGGCCTCAAATTATAATTTTGTTGAAGTTTGGCCATTATGGAGTCGACGATTCCTTGGTATGCACACTCTCCCAGATTATTTATACTTTCTTCATTACTAAACAAGGGTTCTTGGTCTAGAGATATTTCATAATCCTGTCTAGTTAGATGAGGTTCCTAGTCTTCATCACTAAGGTTGTTTATATCCTCTTCTAACCCCTCATAATTTTGCATATCATCTCCTATAAAAAAAATTGTTTTAAACGGGGCTTGGATTTTTTTATCTTTATTTTTTACTTGCCTCTATTGGGTTTGGGGGTTAGGATTCCTCTTGAAATATTTTCTAGTGAATGGATCAGGTTTGGCTTGATCTAGTTCCATTCTATAGATTTTGTTTGACAAATATTTGATTATCTTAGCCATGTCATCCATTTTTTCTTCCACAGACTTCCTAGATCCAGAGGGTCCTGCTTGTTCCCTAAAGAGTTTAGATTATTTGGTCCATGTATCAACCTTGGATTTGAGTTTACCAGATGCCATCATGTTTGATTTGATTTCTATGGCGTCATATTGCATTCTGGTCAGAGTAGTTTATCTTCTTTCTCTTAGTAGTAGGGAAAAATCGTGTTCAAAAGCCCCTACGAAAGTTACCTTTGCTGCAAGTTGAGAGGGTTTAACTTCGGCTGGGATCTTATGATAAAGTTTGTTAAGTCTCTGGGTAAATTCAAGAACCGACTCGAAATTCCTTTTTCTCAATGCCCCAAATTCAGTCAAATAGTAAATATGGTCTTTCGTTTCTCGCCATTGT
The DNA here is from genome assembly GCA_009831015.1 of Picea engelmannii. Classification (NCBI taxonomy): domain Eukaryota; kingdom Viridiplantae; phylum Streptophyta; class Pinopsida; order Pinales; family Pinaceae; genus Picea; species Picea engelmannii. The sequence continues at coordinate 451,791 of ML779728.1, forward strand.
CTTAAAAAAACATTTTCTAAATCATCGTAGGACCGTAGGGATCCTACTGGGAGTCCTCAAAACTAGATTCTTACTTGTCCTTCGAAATTTTTCACTAAAATCCTTGAATAAACATTGTCATGTTCAATTCCAAGGATATCAACGAACTGATCGAAAAAGGTTATGTGCTCTGTGGCAGTTAAATTTCCTTCTCCCGTAAATTTTGGTAAATTCTTCATATCATTTTTAAGTAAATCGTGAAGGATGGGAGGAAGGACCAAAGGGGCGTATATGGAAGCTACTTTGGAAAACAATATAGAGGTTGGAGGTGGTCCTTGACCACCTGCTCCTCCACATCCAACACCACCTCTTCCAACAACAGCCATTGGAAGTATAGGGGATGAACTTCGGGAATTAAAAAGAGGGTTTTCAAAAACTTCTAGGTACTGAAGTGGTGACCTTTCAACTTCCTCGGGATTTGGCGAAGGGAAATATGGAAAATGATCGTTAGGAGATGAAAAGTCTAGAAGAGGAGGGAAAGGAAAATGTGGACTGGTTTCTTCAAACTTACAAGATGTATAGATAGGTGAACCAACAGGGGATGAATTGGGGTATACAATATGGTTTTCAAGGTTTCGGAGAACTGAAACCTTTACTTATGGCGAGGATGGGGTAGATAGAAAAATAATGACAACGGGTATAGAAGAGGCTCTTTTATTTAGATTGTTTGGAGTATTAGAAGGATCAATCTCAATCTTTATTTTGGGTGCAATTACCTTCGGGTTCTTACAGTTAACATTGGGCTTGCTAGTTGAGGCTTCCATAGAGGGTGTTTGTTTAAAATTCTCTTCAAAAGTTAATTCTTCAATTGAAACCTTAGTATTGACTTGGGAAACTTTGGGTTGGTATTTTTTACCTACTAATGCGGAAGTAGACTTGAGGTATCCCTTTGATTTTAACAACCTTTCGGGATCGGATAAAGGTGTGCTCCGCTAATCGTCTGGGTTCTTTCTGGCATTCTTTCAACCGAATTCTAGTTTATCTGTGGTGGACTCGCCAAGTGAAAGATAAAAATATCCTTGATATAGTATTCAATATTTTTTCACTATCAAAGATAGAATCTTACCTTGTCATTTTCCTAGGGAAAAATAACTTCATTTCTCCGTCCCCGACAATGGCACCAAAAATATGTTGGTCCTAAGATTAAACTTAAGGCTCAAAGAATAATGTCAGGCATCAAAAAAATTTAAGAGAGTGTGTTTTTAAAGTGATTTTTCTACCTTAGTTATATCAGAAAAAAACCTTAATGAAATTAACAGTATGGTAGCACATAGGCCATATTTCGTGTCTGAGTCAAAATTGTAATATTTAATGGTGTGAGAGAAATATACAAAATTGTAAAACAAAGCAAGGAATCAATTATTGAAGAGTCTCACTTTGTCGTAGTGGAATAAAATAGATAGTGTAACCTTGAATAAAGCATAAAATACAATAACCCACACAACAAGCAGGTCTTGATTTACTCACAGTAAATGAAGAGGAAAAGTTGTTTACTTAATAAATTACTGATATAATGAGATTATAGTAGTTATTGTACTAAATTGAAATCAAACATTTATCAAGGAATACATAAAGAAATGATGAGAAATGGAAAACAAAAGAAAAACATAACCCATATTGAACAAAACTTGGAATCCTGTCTGCACTTGTATTAATACTCTATAAGGAGATTTTTCTCTATTACAATCGGCAAGAAGTAGCCCTCAATAGATATTCAATCTATTCCTTTATAAAAAAAAATCACAACCCCAAAATGGTTGGACTTCTCATAATTTAAAAATAGTAAATATTTTTGAATAAGATTACAACATGTAAAAACTGAAAATTTCCATTAGCCATCTCCTATGTCTCTTCGTCTACTGGCAGAGATGTTTCTTATCCTCATCTTTTAGCCTGGAGACAGTTGGCATTTGATCTTCACATGTATGAGTAGTATGTGCATGTTTTCTTACTTGCTTCCAGATGTGATTTCTTTACCATATTCGACACATTGGATGCATCTACTCACTAAGTTTACCACCAACCCAGAAGGTTCAGTTGCTTCATTTGCCTCAAACGTGTATAGCTTTCTTTCTACGTGAGGAAACTTTTCCTGTATCTTTTTTTCTCCTAAAGAGGAAACTATCCATTTATTTATTTGAGAAGATCAATTTGATTCATTTTTTGGATGGTCATTAGGGCTTCTTCATTGCTTGTCCTGGAATTATATTGGTTCTTTGTTATGTCAATTTTTCCTAGGGCTTCGGAGATAGTATTTCATTCCACATCAAGTAGCACTTTGTCTAGTGAATATAATGCTTCTAGAAAAGTTTTGTTTACCTCTCTGGCCAATCTTTTGCTTTCGACCAGATTTGTTTCCCAGGCCTTCAAAATTATGTCACCTCTAGTTTGCTCAGAAAGAGACAGTCGAGGAACTTATGATATATCATCTTTTGGTACCAGTAATATAGCCTCTTGAAACTTAGCCCGAGCTGAGCGAGCTTCTCTTTCTTTAATATATATGTTCTCCAGGGAAAAATCTACTACTTGGTAACAATTTTGGATGGCTTCTACTTTTGTAAAGAGATCTTGTTGGGTTGATTTTAGCTTTTCATGTACTTCCAGTGCTTGAGCTTGGAAATTTTCCATCTCTACTATTGTACCTTCAGTCAAGTCTATATTGACTTGCAATTGCTTGATTAATTGTTCCTGTTGAGTGACCAATCCTCTGTTAGCGTGTGAATTTTGATAAATCTCATAAGGTTAGATTTCAACTGTTGGATCTGATGTCTGTCATAATCTCTGACTTGTTCAAACTTTTTTTTCATCTTATTTCTCACATCATGTTCCATAGTCATTATCTGGTCTTGCAATTTCCCTACTAACAGGTTTCTCTGTTTTAGTTGCTTAGCTATATTTTCTATTGACCACTGATCGACTGTGGAAAAGGAACCTAATGAACCTGCCATTTCCTTAGAGAATTCTATATCATCTAGGCCCTATCCATCATACATCATTCTTTACCTTTTGATTGTTGCACCATCTTTCTGATACATTTCTCGTTTAACTATGGCCCTCCTCTTCTTGCTGAAAAAGAAGTCTAAAGGAGGCATTTCTTTAGCTGAAATCAGAGTAAGATCATCTATAAATATGACTTCGGAACCAGGATTTATGTGACTTGATTGCAACGTGTTAATGAAATAATGGGGTTTCCTATCTTTGCGAACAATTGCTTCTCTGTTGTGTTGGTAACTAATTTATCTAGTGTAGACGATGATGTGTCCTGTCCTCATTTCATAAAGGCTTCGAGGTGAGCCTTTTATTGTGGGCCTAGTGGAGTTGATACTAAAGCTTCCAATTTTTCGATTGAGAATTTAGTGTATTTTGGATTTTCCTCAGTTTCCTTTCCTCCAGATCTCCCTGTCTCAAAACCAAGAGGTACAGTCTCCTATGTAGATGAAGGGGTTATTGATTCTCCTTGTAGTACCTTAGGCAAGCTATTTCGTCTGTGCCTTTGGAAATTGAAGAAGTTGGCATGTTGATCTGGTGATAGAGTTTGGACTCTATCCAGTACTTCCTCGTATGACCTGGCTCCCCTGAATATTTTATCTTGTGGGGAATTCTCGTGCACATATGTCTTCAAATTGTATTGATCTAGGTGATTTTCCACGATATTTTGTGGATCGTTCCTTTTAAATTCAATGTCAACTAACTTGAAATCTTCTAGAGACGCAGCCTCTACTTTAGAATGGCCGAATTCTAACAACGAAAACATACCAACCCGAAGAGGGAAGGTTGGCCATACCTTTTTCTGGGCCGATTTTAATTCCTTACAGATGCCCCCTGTCATGGTCTAATAAGCCACTTCTCTGCATACCAGTCGATATGGTAAAAACTTTGGAAGAGCATAGAGGGTGGACCAAGAACCCAAAAACCCTGACGTATGAAACATTTTCTTTGATGTACCAGTCTACTATTTTTCCCAGGTTTTCCATGATTTTGTCTGAAATTATGGGAGGTGGGCAATCGTATAGGACGATATGAATAGGCACCACTACATAATGACATATTTCATAGAAGAAATCTCTGGCTTCGTCTTCCCACAACTTGGAGTGATAGAAATGGATAGGTTCAGCACTAGTTGGAGTCTAGATCCAACTCATTAGAGGGAAATGAGTCATAAATAAAATAACACCCATGATGTATGATGACATATAAAAAGAGGCAGGTTTCCCTTTGGACTTTTCCAATTGGTACTCTGTGATTTCCTTAGCCAGTTTGTCTGATAACATCTTGGCCTAGTTGAAAGAGTAGCCCTCATCCACTTCGTGCATAATTGGTACCCATGCCAACGAGAAGTGGGTTGAGTCCTTATTCCTGAATAACCTACATAACATCATAGCCACATAAACCATATGTTCTTCTAACGATGTTGTGGCGTAAATGTTGTGAGTGTCGGCTCTGAATTTTTCTGAGTGCCCCCACCAGTCCTTGATTAAATCAAGGTAGGTTTTATCATATTGCTTACATTCTTGCTTCTCAAACTCTATCATGAATGTAGTTTTGTAATTATATTTAAACATAGGGGTTATTTTATACATTACTTGTATGTATTCCGGTCGAAAATAACCAACAACAACCTTTTGTGAGTTGTAAATGCTCTTGGTTGAAATGTCAATGTTTTCCAGGACCCAGCCTATCATGTCATTATATGCAATGAGTCTCGATCGTGATGCTATTTTGTGTAGCCCTGACTGATCTATATCTCTAACTTTAGTTGCATGGGTTTCACTCACTTCGTCACCTGAATCCGTTGGGCAATTTATAATCTCATGCCCTAGAATATCGAACACCTATGTCCAAGATTTTACAGTATCTATGGCTCTCGGTGAGCTGTCTGATAGAACATCTATGTTCGGATTTGTGCTTTCACAAACTTCTTTAGCCATATTTCATGGTGCCAGGATATTGATGAAATTGGAACTGGGTTACCTGTTACAGGGGAATGCGTGAGCTTTCTCAGTTGGCTAAAACTTGTTATTCTACGAGAATGAAAATGGAATTCAAAATCAAATATTTTTATTCACCTCAAGTGTATTGATCTGAGAGTACCTTTACTGAGGATAAATTTATTTACCTTAATGAGAAAATCTAGGAGGCAAACTGCAATCTATATTGAAATCATTGTCGTTGATTTATGATTAATGCCATTAATATTGATGGTTCATGAATGGGGACTTGGATGAAATAGGTTTGAAAATTCCTGAATCGTGAATTCACAAAAGATTAATTGCGAGATAAAAAAAATTAAAACATTAATTAATCGTGTTTAAATTTAAGAGTTTTCGGGTATTCGAACTTCAAGATTTTTAACAGTAGCTCGAGATAGAATCCCTGAAACACGAAACCGTGAAATGATTAATTATTGGATAATCATTTTTTGGCTTTAATTAACCTCGTTTAAGTTAAAAGTGTTTTGGAATTTTAGACTTCGTAGACTTCAAGATGTGTTGGATGATAAACATTCGAACTCCAAAGTGTGAAGGTATTAACTGTCTTTTAACCAAGATTAACATAACTGATTAAGATTTAATATTTCAGGATTTTGTTTCTTCATGGATTTGCAATTTAGCTCGTCATTGTATTTCCGAAGAGCCATTACCCATAGTGATATGTCGAGGGTGACAACATTTTAGATGACGTTTCGAGACCAGGGGGTCCCACGTGTTACTTAGATTCGTACAAATCTCCAGAGGAAAAATGTAGAAAATGGATGCCACATGTCAACCAAGGGAATATTTGAAAGATAAATGTGTATTATGCCTTTTGGCCTTCAAAAGTTTATGAAATATTGATAACGAATTCTTTCGGGTTTCGGGGTTTTAAAAGTTATGACTTGTCAAAATGCCCAAAGCACGAAACTCCAAAGAAACCTTTTAGTGATTTGGCTATTTAATAATCAGGCGGCTCCACCACTCTGAAGAGCTTGGGATCATCAAATCAATTGAGGAACTCCATCAACGATGAATATTGCACATGCCTTGTTATGATTTAACCAGAGATATTTTGTTAAGAACCAAATATCAATATAGCATAGAAAAACCTCAGAACAAGTACTCAACGCCTTGAAAAAGAGGGAATTTCAGATAATAAGCCTCTTCAAGGGGCAAACCTCCTTTTACCCCACATAAATGTTTAAGTACAAGATGATTCCAAATGAAAATGTCTCCTTGGTATATATAGGAGACTAGGAGGTATAATTACAACTAATGGAATAAAGCTGACATAAATAAAATAACATTACTAATCTAATATGCCCCAATTAAGGGGTAATGAGCCAATATTAGGGCTTGACATGCCCCTCCCCTTGACACAAGTGTTGTCGGAAATGCTTGAGTAACTCTGGATGCTTCTGTATAAAAGACTCATCTTCCTAAGTGGAATCTTCAGCCGGTAGTTTCCTCCATTTAATGAGATACTCTGAAATGGATCTATTCCTCAGTTGGCGAATTCTTGTGTCAGTGATGGCTTCAGCCTCCAATATGATTTTCCCTTCCTCGTCAAGTTCTGGTGATATAGTTTGAAATGGGATCTTGTCACCTATAACCTTCTTTAAGCATGAAACATGGAAAACTGGGTGTACTCGTGAAGATGCAGGCAACTCCAATTTGTATGCCATAGTACCAATATTTTGCAACACCTTATAAGGGCCATAG
>ML779728.1:474367-538317 GCA_009831015.1 Picea engelmannii
TGCATGGTATATTGTGGTGTATTGGTGTAACTCTTATACTATTGTTAATTTCTCATTGAATATAATTGAATGGTTTAATTATAAGTTGAAAAAGGTTTTAAATTGTACTTGATACTAATTCACCCCCCTCTTAGTATCAACAGCATGTCATGATGGGTCCATGTGTCAAGTGGATATTGAGCCACATTTCATGTCAGGAGATAGGTACACAGTGGCAACGATGACCAAGGTGGAAAGAGAGATTCAATATCAACCATAGATCTCCAAGGGACGCACATAAGCTAAGAGCAGTTGGAGCAGGAGAAGGGTTGTTAACCATCATGCGAGTTGGTGACCCTAAAGTAATTGAAGCCACTGATATCCCAACCCTAAGGGTCATTGGATCTATAGGCTAGATATGTCAAAGTGTGTGTAGTCAGAGAGAGTCTGTTAGAGGGGATAATGTGTGGAAAATTCGCTAACCCTAATGGGAGGACTCCAATGAAGAAGAAAATATTTAAATCAATAGAAAAGGGAGTTAGATGGGTCAGGTGGCAGATGCCACGTCAGTTCCATGTCAAATGGCACTAGTGACGAGGAATTATGTGGTCTCCATGTGGCATTAAATATGAACTTAATGAATGAAAGTCCAAGAAATTTGGAGAGACTATCAATTTTGATCCAGAGCTCAGTTATGAGCATGGTTATAGTCATTGGAAACAACTTGATGAGTAGAAGAAGATGGTAGCCTCTATATGAGAATTATAGATGGTTGACGAAAGGAGAAAATTTAATACCCCATCCCTTAAAAATGTATTTAGGGGATTGGGTGTATTACAAAGGTCGACTAAGGAAAAGATCAGATAGTGGTTAGAGGTAAAGGAGTGCCAGTTTTTCAAGGACCAGAATAAGAAACCAGGGATGATCTCATAGAAGTGGCTATAGAGGTATGTATTTACATACTTACATGCAATTGTATTTGTTGATTTACCAATACTTTTGGATGAATGGTTACAGAGGTTAGCAGAAAAGAAAGGAACGTTCCACACTATTGTTCTGAAGAGTTGGACCCCTGAGTTGATCCACCAAGTTAATACCATAATTAATCGAATCTCACGCGCAACTCAATTTTGGCTAGATAGTGTATTGGGGGGTTATATTACTAAGTTTTATATAGGTTGTACCCAGATAGATAGTATTGTTGAAAGAGAGTTCTTTAAATTTATGTGTGGAAGATATTTGAAATCCCTGTCTACTTGGGTCAAGATGTTGATGTGTGATAAGGGGGTTATGAAGTTGGAATCTGATCACCCTAGTAGCTAGGCACCTTCACGTGCATAGGGGGGATGGGGGTTGACCAAGGGATGGTCTGAGAGTATGGAGAACATGGATGTAGGAAATAATAGATAAGTAACATATGGACTGTGAATTCCAAGAGAAGAATTAGGTGTGATGGAAGAAGAGGTTAGAGTGTTGCGTAGAGGAAAAAAATTTCAATACAGTAGGAAAAGGATTGTGGTTGATAGAAAAGAGAATCACGGTGAGATTAAGGAAAGAGACAGTGGTGTAGTACTCTATATTGAAGGAATACCGCACATAGAAAGGAAGGAAAAGGAAAAGGATTGTCAACTCATTCCAATAGAAAGATATCCATTACATCCCATTAACACCACTTAGGCCAGAATTTGCATCAAACCCACGACCCCATGTGCATCTCTAAGGTATGAAACTTTGTCGGGAACACTTGTAGTTAGTGAAGGAAGAAAGGATAGTTGTAAAGGTAGTAAGATTAGTGGAAGTAGTGCGACAACCTAGAATCAATTAGTGACAACAAGGAAGAATATTGTGCAAACAACAATGGTGGGGGTAGAACCCACTTTGAGAATGATTTTCTTTCACATAGTAGGGACAAAAGATCCAGAAAAACACTTATTTTTCTGTGAAGCAATATGGACCATGAAGAAGGTCTAGGATGAAAATATGAAAATCATTTAGTTAGTGACAACATTCAAATACCATGTGTTACTCTAGCATATGAAGTATCAATCCACTACACCTGTAGGAAAAGCCAGAATGTTGGAAGACATCAGGAAAGCCTTGTTAAAAGAATTCCCAAAACCAAAGTCTGAGTCACGATGTACTATGCAACTAAAAGAGATAAAGCAGTTTCAGAATGAATCAATATGGGATTTTGACTAGAGATTCAAGACATTGATGGATCAATTGATCGTCTAGATTCTAGATGAGAAACATAGGGAATCATTCATTACAGGATTATTACCACATATACGATGCCCATTGATGCAACAAAGGATTATGTTGAATTCAAAAGCACTAGAAATCACCATGAAAATGGAATCATCCTCTATATGAGAAAATGGCGCAAGGATGGCTCAGGTTCAGTCATAGTTAGAAGAATTAAAGAATATTTGGCTACAAGAGATTTGAAACCCTTATCCCTAGGAGGAGGGGTATGGTGTGAGATATGTAGAATGATGGGTCATCACCCAACCACTTGCATTATTTTGTAGAAGTATCAAAGCACTGCAAGAACTTATTTTGTAATTTGTGCAAGTTTGTGGGACATGACAAAAAGGATTGTCTATAACTCGATATAGTTAGAGAATGCATTGCAGATGCATACAAATTTCAAGGGGAAGAAGGATTAGAAGGAGGAGTACCATAATATAATACTCTGAGGGGATACAATCAAGGAGGAAGAGGAGGATTTGGCAGAGGAAGATGACCGATGTTTTGTTATAACCGTAACTGTCTTGGGCATTTGGCACGAGATTGTTTGAATCCTTGTACAATGTACACATATTATAGACAACTAGATCATGTGATGAAATACTATCCAGAGTTGATCATGAAGTCGTAGAAAAAGAGGAAATAAAATGTGCATATGATAACAACTAAAGAGAGCAACGATCAACCAAAGTTAGTAGTAGTTATGTGCAGAGGAACAATAACAAGAGCTTATGCGATGAAACAAGGAATTCAGACTGACCAGTGGGTTAGGAGATTAGAAGAACCTCCTCAAACATTTGACCCATAGAAAGAGAGAGACACGTATAAGCAATCAAGGAAGGAGCTTCTATAAATATAATTGGCAACACTGACCTCACAACCTGTGTATGACATGCCTCCAGTCTATGACCACTCAATGAAAGAAAGGATAGTTGAGAAGGTAAGTACTCTAAAAAGTTTCTTAAAGAATTGTGCAGAACTAATGAAGTGTAATGTCCCCCGCCTCTTAGAGAGGTGATGTGAAGACTCAATGGCTTGGGCACCCCCACTAGGTCATAGTCTTACACTGAAGGGGGAAGTCAAGGAGGCTAAAGTTATATTTTTAAGTTGACTTAAGAAAGGAAAAGGGATTAAGGGTAAAAGATAACTCAACAGAAGAATAGAAGATTAACCCTGGGAGTTAACCTAACTCAACAAAGAATTAGAAGGAAAAAAGTATAAGTAAGAGGTTGGGGCGCACCAATTAGGCATTCTGGTTTTGGATTAGCATTTGCTATTGCTCTTGAGCATTCAGTTTGGGGGTTTTTCTGTACAAACCCTTGTGAGCAACTCAGTGGTGAAATATCCACTCACCTTGTTCCACAGCTTGGTCTCGGGGATGAAAGAATCCTCCACACCATTCTAGCCTCATCCCATCTCCATCTAGCGCTTCAGAAGGTAGCAGGCCGTACTTTGCTTGTGTTTCTAGCAAGGGCGCACCATCATCTAGAGGGAGGTTCGATCCAGCTTATCCTGAGGGCTTGGGGCCATTCCGACAGTTGGGTTTTGTTTGCAGGGGTAGGACCATCAGTTTGAGGGATTTTTTGGAGGCTTATCATCATTCTACATTTGTCTACAGATTGGGATGTCTTGGAGCCATAGGGGACATCCTGTGATTCAGTAAAATTCAAATCTAGGGAGATCTGCTTGAGATCTGAGTCCGAAACTTCTCCCACGGGATTCTCATAGCCCGATCTATATTATTGGAGAGTTTAAGAGCATTTGGAGGCCTCCTTCATGAGGGTCGAACCAGCTAGGGTTTCATTCATCTAGTGGGGTGCACCATTCAGTGGAGGAATTCAGATCTACAGGGTTTGAGAGTGGATTTGCGAATTTGGACATCTGGGTTGTCCTTATAGTTGCCCGATCTATCAGTTGGCATATTTCTCGGGATGATTGGACACTTTTGGTAGAAGGGCCAAATTATTGAGGGCTTCAGCATTCTAGCAGGGCATGGCACTTTCCATATTGGAGGTTGAGCATTAGTATGGCTTAGATCTACTTGATTCAGTCTTCATTGTATATCCAGCCTTTAGAGGCTTATTTTGTATTGTCGGGAGCATTTTGTAGAAGCTCATATATATTGCTTGTACGACCATCTGAGGTTTATGCCAGATCGGCCATCTATTGTATTGATCTTACATTGCTCATAATAAAAAGGTCAGATCTTTGCTTGTGCTTCTACATCTTGAATACATTGTGATCGTCATGTGTTGATGAATCTTGTATGCACTTAATAACTCAATAAATACATGCACATCAATAGATCAGTAGTAGTTAGTGATTCCAAGAAAAGATTTGTCTTGGGATCATTACAGTGTTATCAAAGCTTCGATCCTCCAAACCTTTGGAAGGATCAGCGCATGCAAAGGTACAGCGGTATCCTTATGGGTCGGAGGAAGAACCCCAGCAGTGAAACAGAGGCCGAGATGGAGGGATTCGGAGATGACCATGAAGCTTTAGACTTGACTCTCATAGTAGCGGAATTTAACAAGTTCCAAAAATCCATCAACTGCATGGAAAGCACATTGGTCCGATATTTGGATGAATACCATGAAACCAACAGGAAGGGACAGGCTGAGCTTTTTGAAACATTGAAGAAAGTTGACGAGAACCTGCAAAAAATGAACATGAACCAATCCAAGCTAACTGCATTTCTAATGGAAATGGCACATAAGGGGAAAGACCCTGATACTTATGGGAATAAGGAGGTCGGTGGATCCGGTGGGATCCATGAGGAGATCAGACATAATCAAGAGAAAGCTTCCAGATCTGAGGGGAGTTTGGAAGGAGACACGCTCCAGGGTCAAATGGGTAGCAGGATCAATTCGAGGAGATACATACCCACATTCACAAATGAACAGCTTGACCAACATATGAGTGGCAGAGCCAACCCGAGACCATATATGCCCACATTCTCAGATGAGCTAGGGCAACAGGAATTGGTTGAATATTTTGTGGAACAATTGGCGAGGAGTACCAATGAATACTACAGTTTATATATGAAGATCGAAAAACGGATGTCCCTAGACTAGTATTGTCAAATCAAGTTCAGAAATCAACCCATGATGAACAACAGGGGCAGTTTTGAGTTTGAACGAAGAGCGGGAAAAATAGAAATTCCATACTTTGATGGTACAACCAAGATGACAGCTCAATCTTGGGTACAAAAGTTGGATACTTACCTGCAACTCAATCCCATGAGAGAGATGGAGGCCATCAAATTCACCACTATGTACCTGGATGGCAAGGCTCATGATTGGTGGTATCATGGACTCACCACACTCTGCCACAATCAGATTGTATCCTATATAGAGTTCACATAGAGGCTCATTGATAGATTTGACCAAGGAGATCATGAGCTACATTTCCGGGAGCTTACCCAACTCAAACAAACAGGTACGGTTGAAGTGTATATTGATGAATTTCAGAGATTGGTAGTTATGGTACAGGATATGTCCCCAACAAGGCTCATGATTCTTTTCAAAGAAGGGTTGATGGAACCCTTGAAGGGTTGGGTAAAGGCCTTTAAACCCCACAACCTACAGGAGTCCATTTGGAAGGCAGGGGATTTGGGGCCAGCTGCGAAGCCTAGATTCATACCTAGACCACCTCTTAACAGTGGAGGAAGAGATCAAAGACCTCCAATAAATCAAGGGGGATGTGACCCAAAGGGATTTGACAGGGTCCATGGTAGGATAGATGACAACGCCAGAAGGGAATTCAAGAGAAAGAAACTCTGCTTCACTTGCAAAGAACCATGGAATCTGTCACATAAGTGCATGGGACGTGGCCAGGTTCACTATATAGAAGTTACCTCGGACAATAAAGAGGAGGAAGAGTATGGTCAGATACAAAACATTGAGGCCGAAACTACAGAGACAGGAGAAGAGGAGGTTTCGGAAATTGACTGCGTGGCTAGAGAGAAGGCTACCTTGGCATCTATCAGCGGGGTACCCAAGTTCAACACCTTCAAAATGAGAGGGGTCTTGCAGGGATAGAGAGTCTCAGTTCTGATTGATGGAGGAGCTTCCCACAATTTCATTGATGAGGGATTACTAAAGAGGAGGCACATACCTACAGTAGATTTTGAAGGGTTCAAAGTAGAGGTAGTAGGCAGGATTACTATGCCCTATGATAGATACATACTAGGTATGAAACTCACCTTAGGAAGGCATGAGTTAGTTCAGGATGTGTATGTGATGGATCTTCCCGATACCAACATCATCCTAGGGGTGCAGTGGCTCACCATTTTATGTCCCATCACCACCAATTACAAGACCATGGAAATGTCCTTTGTAGAGGAAGGAGGATGAAAGGTTGTGCTCAGAGGCATGACAGGTAACTCTGCCAGAGTGTTCATGGCCAAGAGGATGGAAGCCATCTTTAGAAGGGAAGAAATTGTATACACAATAGAATGTAAAGTCTCAACATGAGTGGACGAGAAGGGAAAGGTGCAGTATGCTCCGGAGATTAAAAAGATCCTTGACAGGCACCACAAGGTGTTTGGGCCGATTCCTCCAGGTGTGCCACCAGACAGGGGGTTCGAGCACATTATTGAGCTAGAAGCATGGGCTAAACCAATTATCACCACACCCTATAGGCATCCCAAGAAGTATAAAGACGAGATAGAGAAGGCCATCAAAGAGCTTCTATACATGGGACACATCAGGCCGAGTTCAATCCCATTCTCTTCTTCAGTAGTCTTGGTTAAGAAAAAGGATGGAACGATGAGAATGTGCATTGACTTCCAGGATTTGAATAAAAAGACGATCAAAAACAGGTACCCCATACCCAGGATTGATGAGTTGTTGGATGAGCTACATGAAGCTATCTATTTCAAAAATAATGATCTACGTTCGGGCTACCATCAAATCAAGATGAGGGAGGAGGACATCTCAAAAATAGACTTTAGGTGTCACTACGACCATTACGAGTTTTTGGTAATTCCCTTTGGGTTAACCAATGCCTCAGCCACATTCCAATCCTGCATGAACCATGTGTTCAACAAACAGCTAAGGAAACACTTGTTGGTATTCTTTGATGACTTACTCATTTACAGAAAAACCTGGGAGGAACACCTTTGACATGTGGACCAAATCCTGTCAATCATGGAAGAATAGTCACTATACGCCAAGGAATCCAAGTGTGAGTTTGGGATGACAGAGGTACTCTACTTGGGACACATCATAGGGGAAAAAGGAGTACAGGTACACCAGGAGAAAATAACAGCCATTAGGGAATGGCCTACTCCGAAGACACTCACGAAACTGAGGGGATTCCTGGGCCTATGCACATACTACAAGAAATTTGTTAAAGGGTTATCTCAACTGTGCACACCCTTGACTGACCTGAAAAAAAATGGGTCCTTCAAATGGGGTGACGAGGCCCAAGCCATGATGGAGAAAATGAAAGAAGTCATGAGTACTTTTCCAGTTCTATCTCTCTTAGATTTCGGCATACCCTTCACCTTGGAGTGTGATGCATCGGGGGAAGGTATAGGGGCCGTGTTGATGCAGAATAGGAACCCCATTGCCTATGAAAGTCGGAAACTCAGAGGTCCTGAACTACTTTACAGCATTTACGACAAAGAAACGTTGGCTATCATGCATGCACTAGCCAAACTCAGGCAATATTTGGTAGGTGCAAGGTTTGTGGTCAAATCAGACCATAACAGTCTTAAATATCTACTGGAGTAGAAAGATTTGAATGAAAGACAACAAAAATGGGTAAGAAAAATGCAGGCCTACGACTTCGACATTGAATTTGTCAAGGGGAAGAACAATGCAGTAGCTGATGCATTATCCAGGAGGCCATCCATTTTTGCCATGTCTGGTATGTCAGTTGACTAGAAGGATCACTTGATAGTGGAATATGCAAAGGATCAGTTCACTTGTCAACTATTGGATGGAGAAATACAGGACGAAAACTTCAGGGTCATAAAGGACCTCATTTATTACAAAGGTCGAATCTTCTTAGTTCCTGGATCAGTTCTCAAATCTAAGATCTTGCATGCGTGCCATAACTCACCAGTAGAAGGACATTAGGGCATCAGTAAGATGTACAGGCAGGTGAGAGAGAGGTTTTCATGGAAAGGCCTCAAGGAGGATGTGATTAAGCATGTCAAAGAGTTTACCACATGCCAAGAAAACAAGGATGAGCACACGCACCCTGCAGGACTGTTGCAACCCCTACCCATTCCAGAACATAAGTGGGAAAGTATATCCATGGATTTCATCACTGGTTTACCCAAAGCACAGGGGAAGGATTGCATTTTCATGGTCGTGGACATATTGACGAAGTTTGCACACTTCTTTTCCATAGCCACAGTCTTCAGCGTGACATAGGTGGCCGAATTATTTTTCAGAGAGGTGTTTAGACTACACGGCCTACCCAAGACCATTATCAGTGACAGGGATAGCAGATTCATGAGTACATTTTGGCAAGAGTTGTTCAGATTAGTAGGTACGGCATTGACTCCTAGTACTAGTTATCATCCTTAGACGGACGGTTAAACTGAAATAGTCAACAAATGGGTGGAAGGCTACCTCAGAAATTACATAGCAGGACAATAGAAAGCATGGGTCAGATGGTTTCACTTGGGAGAATATTGCTACAACACCACCCATCATGTATCCATAGGCATGACACCCTTCAGAGCTTTATATATCTATGATCCTCTTTCCATTGTGGAGATTGCCTTTGGGGATAGCAGGGCACCCATGGTGCAGGATTGGGTGCAATAGAGCCAAGAAATTCTCAGGGAATTGAAGGATCATCTACAGAGGGCACAAAACAAGTAGAAGGTCGAAGCAGATAAGCACAGAGTTGACCAGACTTTTGAGGTTGGCGATTTAGTCTACTTGAGGTTGTAACCATATAGGTCGGCTTCCATTAAAATAAGCGGAGTGGAGAAACTGCATCCACGTTTCTTTGGACCCTACAGAGTTAGCAGGAGGATAGGGGTCGTAGCTTACGAGTTGGAGCTTCCACAGGGTAGTAGAATTCACAACGTTTTTCATGTCTCGTGCCTTAAGAAAGCCCTCGGTCAACACATCAGGCCTATTGAGGTATTACCCCCGATGGATGAGGAGGGACAACTTGTTTTGATTCCGGAGGAGGTACTAGAAGTCTGAGAGAAGAGGCTCAGAAACCGAAGCATCAAGGAGTACCTGGTCAAGTGGAAGGATTTACCCATTGAGGATGCCACTTGGGAGCAGGAACATGTGGTAAGAGAAGCAGGTTTGGAATTGCTTGAGGACAAGCAATTTCAAGGAGGGGAGACTATAATGTCCCCCACCTCTTAGAGAGGTGATGTGGAGACTCAGTGACCTGGGAACCCCCACTAGGTCATAGTCTTACACTGAAGGGGGAAGTCAAGGAGGCTAAAGTTATATTTTTAAGTTGACTTAAGAAAGGAAAAGGGATTAAGGGTAAAAGATAACTCAACAGAAGAATAGAACATTAACCCTGGGAGTTAACCTAACTCAACAGAGAATTAGAAGGAAAAAAGTATAAGTAAGAGGCTAGGGCACACCTATTAGGCATTCTGGTTTTGGATTAGCATTTTCTATTGCTCTTGAGCATTCATTTTGGGAGTTTTGTTGTACAAACCCTTGTGAGCAACTCAATGGTGAAATATCCACTCACCTTGTTCCACAACTTGGTCTCGGGGATGAAAGACTCCTCCACACCATTCTATCCTTAGCCCATCTACATCTAGTGCTTCAGAAGGTAGCAATCCATACTAGTCTTGTGTTTCCAGCAAGGGCGCACCATCATCTAGAGGGAGGTTCGATCCAGCTTATCCTGAGGGCCTGGGACCATTCCGACAGTTGGGTTTTGTTTGTAGGGGCAGGACCATCAGTTTGAGGGATTTTCTGGAGGGTTATCATCATTCTACATTTGTTTGTAGATTGGGACATATTGGAGCCATAGGGGACATCCTGTGATTCAGTAAAACTCAGATCTAGGGAGATCTGCTTGAGATCTGAGTCCGAAACTTCTCCCACTAGATTCTCATAGCCCAATCTATATTCTTGGAGAGTTTCAGAAAATTTGGAGGCCTCCTTCATGAGGGCCAAACCATCTAGGGTTTCAGTCATCCAATGGGGCGCACCATTCAGTGGAGGAATTCATATCTACAGGGTTTGAGAGTGGATTTGGGAATTTGGACATCTGGGTTGTCCTTACAGTTGCTTGATCTATCATTTGGCATATTTCTCGGGATGATTGGATGCTTTATGTAGCAGGGCCAAATTATTGAGGGCTTCAACATTCTAGCAGGGTGTGGCACTTTCCAGCTTGGAGGTTGAGCATTAGTACAGCTTAGATCTACTTGATTCAGTCTTATTGTTTATCCATCCTTTGGAGGATTATTTTGTATTTTCGGGAGCATTTGTAGCAGCTCATATCTATTGCTTGTACAGCCATCTGAGGTTTATGCTATATCGTCCATCTATTGTATTGATCTTACATTGCTCATAATAAAAAGGTTAGATCTTTGCTTGTGCTTCTACATCTTGAATGCATTGTGATCTTCATGTGTTGATAAATCTTGTATGCACTTAATAACTCAATAAATACCTCCACATCAATAGATCAGTAGTAGTTAGTGATTCCAAGAAAATATTTGTCTTGGGATCATTACATAAAGGATGAAACTGCATTGAATGTGCTATGTGGGATGATCGACCAGTGCATGCAAGATAAAGACGCACATGTTTCATAGTGAGCAATTAACTAGGTAGAGCATAGGAAAAGGAAAAATAAGGAATTTTTACTCAATGTTAAGGTAGGATACTATGATATGGGTAATATCATCTTGGATCTGGGATCTAATGTGAACTTCATTCTGAAGCAAACATGGGAAATTATGGGTAAACCAAATTTTATCTATTCACCAATTTAGTTGAGGCTAGAAAATCAACACAATGGAATACTGACAGTTGGTGAATGTTAAAATTGATGGAGTGCGCAGCATAGCATATTTTGAAGTAAGCGAGATAGTGGGTGGTAGTAAACCTTATCCAACGTTACTTGTAATTGATTGGGATTTCGATAAATAGACCATTATTGATATAAAAAGGAGACAAATGATGTTTGAAGTAGGAGACTTGAGAGTTGTTGCACCATTGGATCCCACAGAAGGAAGATGATATGTGGAACCGACAAAGGGAAAAGAACTCGATAACCTTTACAATGTGACCACACGGATGGATAACTATATTAATCCCACTTCTAAGATTGTACTCAGTTGGAGAAGTATTATTTCTTGTGTGTTGGATTCATAAGAAGCCTTGGAACATTGGAAACAAAGGTTACATGAAGTATCTAAAAGAAAATGTTCTCTTATTACTCGCACATTGTGTTGGATTGGAGATGAGGTACATGATCCTCTGAAGTATCATGGAATAATAGATATAGATCCTTTTGTAAAAGACTTTGAATTGTAAATACCATATCAACATATATTGTTAGCTTTAGATGTCGTGCTAAAAGAGACTCCTATAAGGTGGTGGGCTATGCATAAGGATAGAATAGAGAATTAGCAACAATGTAGAAGGTTGTTACAGGTTAGATTCGAAACAAAAACTGAATATATTACGCAAAAGTATACTGGGTTGAGTTTTCCTATAGATCATCTTACATGGTGCACTGTGACATGGATCTCAGTACTTAAACAGGAATGGACGTACTTTTTTGTACACACTCTGGACACGATCCTGAAGAACTGGTATTTAGAACTAGAAGTACGTAGAGGAACAACATATTGGAAAGATTTGACTTGCAATTTCAAGGTAACTTTCAATTTTTAAGATAATGCCCCTTTAGTGGACACAACACTGCAAATTATCAAGAACAAGATATTTACATCAAAAGACTCAATGATACTAACACCCTTATGTAGTGCACCCAGATATTTTGTGACTATTCAAGAGGTTTTGGAATGCTATAACATGGCTGGAGAAGACTAGGAGGATGAAGACAAGAGAAATTTGCAAATACCAAAAACCGAAGCAAAGCACGCAGTAAAGGGTCCCGAGATTGAATTTTTGAGTATCAAAAGTCATTGAAAATGAACAAGGTGAATATTGATACAAAGGATAATCCCAAGTTCACAAACATTTGAGATTACTGGAATGAATAAATTGTTGAAAATATTGTTGATTTACTACGCGAATACCATGACCTTTTCCCAAATACATTTTTAGAAATGAAAGGGATTGTTTGGGAGCTAGGGGAAATGAGGATCTCTTTAAATCCAGATTCCAAGCCAGTGAAGCATAGGCCATACAGATTGAACCTAGTATATAATGAGAAATAGATAAGGTGTTGGAAGATGCGATTATTGAACTTGTCACAAAGTCAGAATGGATCAGTCCGATGGTGATTCAAGACAAGAAGATGGGTGGAATCATAATTTGTGTGGATCTGTGGAAATTGAATGATGCTCGCTTACATGACCCATTTCCTACCCCATTTACATATGAATATTTGGAGAATGTAGAAGGACAAGAATCTTACCCATTTATTAATGGATTCTCTCGGTATCACCATATTAAGATTGTGCATGAAGATAAGCATAAGACAACATTTGCAACTAAATGGGGATGTTATCAGTATATAGTCATGCATTTTGGTTTGAAAAATGTACCTACAGTATTTTTCCTAGTTTATGTCATGGATTTTAAAGATTTTATTCATAAATTCCTAGAAGTATATTTGGATGAATTGAAAATGTTTAGTTTGTTAAAAAACCCTATTGAAACTTTGCATTTGATGTTGGAAAGATGTAAACAGATCCATATTTCCTTGAACTTGAAGAAGCGTGTTTTCTACGCACCATTTCGTATCTTATTGGGCCATGTAGTATGTAAATAAGGACTTTTAGTTGGTCCTACCAAGATTATTGTTATTGTTGATTTCCCATCACCTAATTTAGTGCGACAACTATGAGAAAAATTTGGTCATATGGGGTACTACATAAAGTTTAATAGGGGATACGTGGAGATCACATCCTTGTTTGAAAAATTGTTAAAGAAGGAGGACAAATTTCAATGGAACGAGGAATGCCAACAAAGTTTGGATACTTTGAAGAAAAAATTGGTTATCGCACCGATTTTAGTATTTCAAGATTGGAATAAATAATTCCATATCCACGTAGATGCATCATCTATAGTGTTAGTTGTAGTTCTATCTCATCCATGGGAAGGAAGTTTGGATAATCCCATTGCATTTTCCAGCAGAAAATTGTCGACTATCGAACTAAATTATACTACTACATAACATGAAGGATTGGCAATGGTGTATGCACTACAGAAGTTTAGGAATTATCTACTGGGATCACATTTTAATATGTACACGGATAATTCTGCGATGAAATACTTAGTCAATAAGCTAGTGTTGGGGGGAATATATGAAAATGGATATTATTATTTCAGGAGTATGTTATGAGAATTCTTACCCTGTGGATAGGATGAGATCCCCTTTGGACCAAGACTCCTATATTTGTTCCAAATATAGAAGAGAAAATGTGGTTATTGTGTTCCCTATATATCTAAGTAGATCAATGAAGTAAGAGAGAATAAGAGGAATCATCTGGTGTACCTTGTCGCGATGTTTTTCCTCGCTTCTCTAATCATGGCACCTAATCTCCAAGCTCCTCAACATAACTGAAACCCTACAAAGACTAGTAAAGGAACTCAACATCCTATTCTAGATGATTATATAAATAAAATCTATCTATGAAGACTGAAACGACAATAGACAAGAAAATGTAGAACACATGAACTTTAAGGGAATAGGCCAAGTTGATATTAATTGGAAATACAAAGAAGGAACTTGCAAAGAATGATTGATGATGTAGTCACTTCTAAATTATCTCCTCATCCAACCCTTGCATGAATCTTGACATCAAAATGTTGATGCTTCCTCCATAATCAAATTTTTCATACCTCCAATTTTCCCTCTTTCACCATGGAAATCCTTCATTATATAGGATTTAGAGGCTTAACCACCATGGAGAATATCACTCAATGGATCCACTAAATTAGGATCTACAAGATTTTTAGGGAGAAAATATCTCTCAAGGATTTTAAGAAAGAAATATCTCTCAAGATCCACCAAATTGGGATTTTGGTTTGACAAAACCTCTCAACCATCCACGAGATTCTCAACTTCTCCTTGAGATTAGGAAACCAAATGTGAGGTGGATTATCACACTAAATTAATTTCCTTTTTATGAATAATAATGAATAATTCATGTGCAGATAGTATTTTTACCTTCATTTGATATCTTTCGCCTCCACACTGACTAGGGATTGTGACAAATGTATTTCCTAGTGTCAAGGGGTTGTAAAACGTAGGAAAGTGAATGTGAAACTAGGTAAGGTGCACATGACACTTGAGACAGTGCATGTGACACTTAAAAAGGTGCATACATCACTTTGTGACACTTGTGACACTTAGGGTGTGAAACTCAAGTGTGAGATTTTGGTGCGTAATAGATGCCCCCTAAAGTGTGAGGTCATAAGAGAAACTGATGGCCAAAACACTTTAAAATTCTTCAATGCAAGGGTGTTGTAGTAGGATAAAATGGAAGAATATGAAAACAATCATCACTCAACATACAAGTATGTGTTGATGATTACAATTGCGTGAGACATCCTCTAGGACACAGACTAATTGAGTCATCCTGAGAGAGATTCCATGAGTTGGGTGTGTGGTTCCTATCTGAGACAGAACTGGAACGTTGAGTTGGACTCCTCCTTATAGAGAGTTGAGAAGAAATCCAGATGATTCTCATGTGTAACGCAGTGAGAAAGGAGATCTATTGACTTGGACATGCATGTGGCTGAGCATAAGGTGAACATATTAATTCCCATGATTTGGGTGCATCGTTATGAGATAGAGATGAAGACAATGTATTAGCCTCCTCTAAGAAGAGAGTTGATATGATGAACTCTAGGTGACTCTCATGTGTAATGCAGTGGGAAAGAAGATTTGTTGATTTGGACGTGCCTGTAGATGAGCAGAGGTGAACCTAATCCTAGTGGTTGAGCACTACTGAGTGTGGTTCTCTTGTGAGACACAATGAGATAGAGATATGGAAATCTCTATGGATGTGCCCCTAGCGGTTGATCGCTAGTGGGTGTATGAGATACCTTGCTATATTTTTCAAGATTTTGACTTACCTTTAACTCTAATTGTAATGTAAAGGGTACAGGTCAGCCCCACCTTAATATAATAGATAATTAATGTAAAAGATAATTAATCTGGTTATTATTAATTATACTATGAGTTAGATATGTTGGCCCCATTGTTCCAATTGACACTTCTATTGAAAGTTTCATTCTAATATAAGTAAAGGTAAATTCCCCATTGAGGGATCATATCTCAAGTGCAAGTTTGGAAATTTCAGCAAGTACACCTTCTTGGGAAAAGTGCACACCTCTCTTGGGCACTAGTCTTCTAGGGTTTGTGAGCACCCTTTTGTTTGATATATTTTCTTGGTGGTGGAGGTATTTATCTTGAATAATATAGAAAAGGATTGGCTGGGTTTTCTTCCCTTGTTGAGAAGGGTTTCCCAGGATACTTCTTTTGTAATTGTGCATGGTGTTTCTTCTTGTGATCTTGGTTCCTGCAACAAATTTTTTTATGGTTTAAGTAAAATGATAAAATGGAATTAACTTCATGATTAAACCTTTCTATTGAAAAATAAACGTGGTTTCAGAGCATAGGTCTTGAAGAACCCCTACATAAGCACTTAAAAATCTAATTCGTCCTCCTTCTGCAGGTTTGTATGGCCTTTAGGGTTTCTGCAGAAATCTATACGACCCTTACTTGATTGGCCTTACTTGATTGGCCTTTTCAGAACCTTACACGTGGACATTGGAGCTAAATCTTGCATAAAGTTTTACGGCCTTCCTCATCTCATCTTCATAGATCTTCAAAGTTAATTTTCGAGGATTTTGAGTTTTTTTCCCTTGGGTTTCTAGGGTATCGAAAGTTTCCGCAGAATCTAGATCTTAGGGTTTTTGAAACTTCTTGAAGAAACATTTCAACTCAACAAGAATTCCTGTGACACTCTCAAATTTTATTTTTTGCAGTCATAAGCCCAACAAAATCTAAGGTTTCTAGTCCAACCTAACCATTATGTTTTCTAAGTCCAATTGGCGAGAATTTGAGAAGAAATCTGAAACAATGAAGAACAAATCTTTAGTAGAAGATAGGCTTGATGGAACAAGAAAATTCAACTCCTGGAAGTCAAGGATTTAGGTCAACTCCTGGAAGTCAAGGCTTCAGGTCACCCTTGAAGAATATGACCTTTTGGATGTGGTTGAAAAATTTTTACCAGATACAACTACCGATGAAGAGAAGAAAATAAGAAAGGAAGAAGATGTCAAGGCAAGAAAAATAATCATCTACTCAGTAAGAGATCATATCTTGCGACCAACTTGAAGAAAAATTATGAAATGCATGAAGCATTAAAAGATATGTTTGAAAGTGACAACACCCTTAGATATCTTACCTTAAAGGGCCAGTGTAACACCCCCGGCTATCAACCCCACTGGTCGGGAAAATGCTACTGTGCGGAACAACATCATTCTCATACTTAATTAATAACATGCATTTAAATAAAATTAAACACATTTAACTCAGAGTAAACACATGATTACTGCTAACATAAATAATCCCTGACATGAACAATAATTCATATGCACAATAGAATACATGATACATACAAGAATCACATGCAAGCAAAACATAATATTAAGCATAAGATGATACTTATCTTTGAAACCATGGCAATTCCACCAACTACGTGCAGGCCATCCACGAACCTCCCATCCTTAGACCATGCTACTCATCATGCTCAGCAGTGGGTCAACCCCAAGCTGGGACTAAGCTTCGCCCAAGGCAAGGAATCCTAGTCTAGGCTGAGGTTACAGGGAAAACTACACAGAATGACCAGAAGGATTCTTCCCAGAATTCCTTCTTACGCCCACTACTCATGGACTCTCATTCCTCACATGCTTGTTCCACCCGGGAGTATACATCTTCACAATCACAGTCCATCGGTGCTTCACCTCCCTCTCTGGGTCTTGGCAATAGGTCGGGTCAAGAATTCTTAGAGCTCTATAGCTGGTGCTGGACTCTCTCTAGAAGAATACCACTTCCCAGTAGACTCCTTCACCTGGAAAGAGTGTTACACACAGGCCAGACAACCTGTTTCCTTCAAGTCGATTTCCAACATAGTCGGGCAAGCACGAGGCTCCACACAAACATACAATGGTCTGCAAGCCACATTCAGTCAAGCACTATGTGACCACAACAGTCCACTAGAAACACAAACACAGGCTTCCCAAAACTGGTGACAGATAGATGCTACAGCATAACAAGGCTCATCAATTATGGACATTCGGTTTTCCCCAACCAACAATATAGGATAGACTCATGGCTCAGGTTTCGGGGATGCATGAGGGTGTATAGAGATCCCACATAGAGACTTAATGGTTCAGGTAAGGATTCCCTATAACAAACATCGAAACAGAGGTTGATCATGGACACCCGCGAGTTGAGACGGAGGATGGAGAATGGGAGGTCGAACACAGACTTGACAGTTTTGACAGAGGGTGTACCGGCTCCTCCAGAAATCAACACAGGCCTTTTTTTTGGTTTTCCCCAAGTTGCATGAGGGTATTCTTGTAGAGATCATACAGGATTTCCCGGTTCAGACAGTCGATGGTATAATGGAGGAGGAACCCCCAGCATGGCTCAACTCAACAGTTTTAACTGTATGTGCTTGGGTTGACACTTGTCACCCATGAAGCTCATTCCTTCCCATTTGGAAGTCACTTGTCCTTCCAAAGAACTTAGGATAAAACATCACATGTCACATGGCTTTTGGAATAATATTAAAATATTATTCCCAAGGACTTAAGCCCCTAGGCTCAACACTTAGCCTCTCTTTCCAAACTTCCAGCGCCCAATTCCTTACCCACTCTGTGGAAGCTTAGTCCCCCATCACTCATTCATCATGGTAGGTCTACATGCACTGGTGTTTATATTTTTATTAATGCTATGCATGATTACATATACAAAAGCAGGCTCCCAGCCTTAACACTTAGGCTCTCCGGCCTAATAACACATAAGCCCACCATCTTATATAAACTTGGCTCACCAGCCTATAAAACATAATTACAATTCATAATCCAAGCTTTATACTTCATATACATGATTTACAACAGGGCTCAGCCTTGGGGACATTACAATCCCCTCCCCTTATTTTTTCACTGTCCTCAGTGCAACTTTACACTGCATCTGCAAGCTTTTCAAAATTTTCAAAAAGATGAGGGTACTTTGCCCGGATAACATCTTCATGATCCCATGTCACATCCTCAGGACCATACCAGGTCCACTAGACATTTACAAGCCCTATAGCTTGATTCCAGAGATGTTTGTTTTTCCTGTCCAATATGCGCACAGGATGCACTTGCAAGACACCTTCTTGTTCCACCTGAATCACATTCCAATCGATAACATGATTAGCATCTGGTATATATTTCTTAAGCAATGAAACATGAAACACATTATGTACATTCATATATGCAGGTAATGCAAGCATATATGCAACTGGCCCAATCCTTTCCAGGATTTAAAATGGCCCACAAAATATGGCTGCCAACTTGGCACAACTTCCCAGCTTCAGGGAACTCCCATTAGCTTTCAATTTTAGGAAAACATGATCACCCACTTTTAACTCTCTGTGGGTTCTGTTCTTATCATCATAACTTTTCTGCCCGTCCTGGGCAACTTTCAAATTCTACTTAATTTTTATCATTTGGTCCTCCATTTCCTTGAGAAACTCTAGCCCAACTACCACTCTATCAGCTGGATTATCCCAACTCACTGGAGTATTTCACTTTCTTCCATAAAGTGCTTCAAATAGGCTCATCTTCAACAATGCATGATACCCATTGTTGTAGGAAAATTCTACCAAGTGCAGGTAGTCTTCCCATCTTGATGGTTTGTCCATCACATACATTCTTAGTATGTCTTCTATTACTCTGTTCACCCTCTCTGTCTATCCATCAGACTCGGGATGATAATCTATACTAAAGTTCAGATTCATTTTGAATCCTTTGAACAATCCTTTCTAGAAATTCAAGGTGAATTTTGGGTCTCTGTCACACACAATCGTTTTAGGAATTTTGTGCAATCGTGCCACTTCCTTTATGAAAATATGAGCAACATCTGCTACCTTGTGAGTAGTTTTCAGTGGAATAAAATGGGCATCTTTTGTAAGCTTTTCCACCACCACCATGATCGAATCATGCATCTTGCTTGTTCTGGGCAATCCTGTAATAAAATCCATCGTTACTACTTCCCACTTCCACTCAAGAATGGGTAAAGGTTGCAGCAACCCTGCTGGGTGCCTATGCTCACCTTTAACTTTCTGGAACTCCATACATCTGGCGATGTATTTAGCAATCTCTCTTTTCATACCCAGCCAAAAGTAATCAGGAATGGGTAAAGGTTGCAGCAACTCTGTTGGGTGCCTATGCTCACCTTTAACTTTTTGGGACTCCATACATCTAGCGATGTATTCAGCGATCTCTCTCTTCATACCCAGCCAAAAGAAATGGCTCTTGACCGCTGCTACTGTTTTCTTATATCCAGGGCTCCCTACATAAGGCACATTATGCATCTCCTACAAAATCATTTGTTTCAAGAACTAGACATTAGGTACAAAAATTATGTTCTTGTACAACAGTATTCCATCTATTTCCAATTTATAAATTTCCATCTTCTGTGGCATCTTACCCTGTTGTAGCTTGGCTACCAATTCTCTGTACTGCAGATCTACATTTGCAGCCTCCAAAATTCTTCTTTTAATATCAGTATGATACATGCTAATGGCGATAGCATGTAATTCATGCACCCTCCTGCTGAGTGCATCAACCACTTTATTCTCCTTTCCTTTGATATGCTTGATCTCAAAGTCGTACTCACACAAAAATTCCAGCCACCTACTTTGTCTAGCGTTTAAGGTTGGTTGATCAAACAAATATTTCAGACCATTGTGGTCTGTTCTCAATTCAAATCTCCTTCCCATGAGGTAATGTCTCCATTTCCTTAGAGCATGAACGATTGCCGCCAACTCCAAATCATGAGTGGCATAATTCTTTTCGTGCTCTTTCAGCTTCCTAGACTCATAACAGATTACAAATCCATTCTAACTGAGAACTCCTCCTAACCCTTCTTTACACGCATCTGTGCACACCACGAAATCCACATTTGGATCTGCAATTCTCAAGATTGGAGTGTTGGTTAACAACTGCTTCAATCACTGGAAACTTTTCTCACACTCTTTAGTCCACTGAAACTTTTCCTCCTTCCTTTGCAAGGAAGTGATAGGTTGGGCTATCTTTGAGAACCCTTCGATAAACCTTCTGTAATAGCCCGCTAGACCAATAAAGTATATAACCTCTGCCACATTCCTTGGCGGTGACCATTCTCTGATGGCCTCAACCTTCTCAAGATCCACGATGATCCCTTCTCCTGAAATAATGTGCCCCAAGTAATGGATCTTCCTTTGATAAAACGAGCATTGGCTCAACTTGGCATGCAGCTGGTGTTCTCTCAACACTTGCAGCACCATCTTCAGGTGTTGTTCATGCTCTTCATCTGACTTGGAATACACCAAAATGTCATCCAGGAAGACTATGACAAACTTGTCTAGATAGTCCCTAAATACACCATTCATCAAGCACATAAAAACAACAGGTGTGTTCGACAACCCAAACGGTACCACTATGAACTCGTAATGACCATACCTTGTTCTAAAGGTAGTCTTGTTGATGTATTCATCCTTTATTTTTACCTGGTGATACCCAGATATGAGATCTATCTTCGAAAATATTTTTGCACCTTTCAACTGATCGAAAAGATCGTCGATCCTCGGCAGAGGATACTTGTTCTTGACAGTTACTTTGTTCAACTGTCTGAAATCAATGCACAGCCTCAACATCTTGTCCTTCTTCTTCACGAACAGGACAGGGGCACCTTAAGGTGACACGCTTGGGCAAATGTACCCCTTCTTTAGAATCTCTTCAAGATGCAATTGCAACTCTTTTAGCTCTGGCGTACTCATTCTATAAGGAGCTTTTGGCACTGGAGTTGTTCCAAGCATCAAATTTATAGAGAAATCGATATCTCTCTTCAAAGGTAGTCTGGGTACCTCCTGAAATACATCTTCAAACTCTTTAAGTGCCTTATGATCCTCAATACTTGACACCTTATCCTTAGGCATTTCCCCCACATGGGCTTCAAATAATTGACAACCTTTTCTGTAGCACTTCTTAAGCTACATTGCTGAGATTTCTCTAACAGTAACATCTCTAGGAATTCCTTGGATGGCTCTTTGATTCCCTTATTCATCTAAGCAAGTGAACGCCTTGTTCTGACAATCCAAGATGGAATGGTGTTGGTTCAACCAGTCCATCCCAATTAGACAGTCATAAGAGCCTAACGGAAGAATATTCAATTCAATCTTCATGCTCAATCCCGTCATGTCCATCAGACAAGACTTAACCAACTCAGTGAATTTTATCTTGGTTCCTGTAGCCAACTGCACTAACCAAGACTTTTCATGTTTTCTTCTTGATAAATGCAAACTTTCCACCACTCTAGGGTCTATATAACTATGGCTAGCCCCTGAATCAATTAAAATAATAATTGGTTGGTTGTTAATCATACCTTCCACTTCAATCATGTACACCTGAAATTAAGCTTGCTTGTTGTCCAGGGATGGATAGATCCTTGGCATTCTACTACCCATGTCCTCCACTATATCAACTTTTTGAACATTATGGACAGCTCTTGCTTTGCCATTTTTTGGGGGACAATATCTATACTTGGGGTTCTCTTTACAACCCCAACACTGAATGGGCATCTGTCTCAGCCTTTGTTCTCCCACTTCAGCCATTCTCAGCTCTCTAAATGATGGATGTCATTGAGGACTATTTCTGAAAAAAGGGAGGTTTGTTTCCCTTCTGCCTCTATTCTTTCTTAAACTTCTTCTGGTCAACCCAAGCCTTCCGAAAGGTAGGCTTTTCTCTTTGTTGTTCATATAAGCATTTTTCTCTTCTTATTGTTTCTTCCATAGTCTTAGGATCATCATACTGAATCTTGTCACCAATGGGAGGTGGCAGTCCACTCAGATACCTCTGAATATTGACAACCTCATCTTTGATGAATGGAACATACTTCAGTAATTCCAAAAACCTTCGTTCATATTCATCAATGGTCATGTTGCCCAGCTTGAGTTCGAAGAACTCCTTCATCTTTCTGTCATAGTATCTTTTAATCAGGTATTTCATCTCGAAATACCTCTTGAATTCCTTCCATGTGATATATTTCTCTCTAACGTGTTGCACCTACACAAGTTGATCCCACCCCATGGATGCTTTTCCTTTTAGTTGATACATCACAATTCTTCCTTCTGCATGAGAGGAATAATTCTGCAGTTGGAAATATTTCCTCATGCCAAGCAACCATGTTTCGGCATCTTCCTCCTTCTTATGTTCTCCATCAAACGTAGGAGGCTTAATCTTATTCATCTCCTCTTTCAATTCATCCACTCCAGATATTCGGTGTTTTCTGGTAGGGGATGGGCTTGAACTACTGTGTGATTCCTTACTAGAATGCTTTGGGGAGTGATGACGATGTATGCTACCACTCCTCGATCTTCCTTTTCTCTCAGGGGTCTTGTGACTCCCTGTTTTGCTTGTGTCACTCTCCTTTTCCAATTTCTTTTCTATTCTTTCCAGGCTCTTCAACATCCTTAAGTTGAATTCACCCTGTTGATCCCTAACCCTCATGAGCTTTCGACTATTGACTCGGCGAACCTGGGCATATTTCTGCAATCTTTCAATGATTTTCATCACATGCCCTTCCTTATCCAATTCTCTTCCATGCCCATTGGAGTTCGATCCTTTGACTCCCAAGTTGACATCCCTTCCTTTTCTTTCATCCTCTGAATTGGAGGCAATCGACACCTCTTCCATTTCTATACTCGGCGTCGATTCATGGCTTTCCTGGCACTCTTTGAACTATGCACACACAACGTGTAGTCAACCAAAGTTTTTCAGGCCTTAAACCCTTAATAAAACTACAACATTCATAAACCAACGCGAATAAGAAAACGCTTCGACTTCACAAATTTTCCGAGTTCTTCTCAGCTCTATAATTTTCAGGTGATATCTCCCTCTTTCTCCCTACCCTCATAACCAAAGGTCATGACCAAATGCTAGACTACTAGGTGCTACTTGGGCTTTTGACCTTCGAAGAGTTTAAGGCACACACATCTATCTCCTGGAGTTTCGATTTACCGAATTCACATAAATCAGGTGGATCGACGGTCCACATTTACCCAACATCCACAGTTAAAATCTGCTACGGTTATTCTGTTTCAAGGTTTCAGTCCTCGAGGCTCTCATACTCGCTTCCCTCTCCAACCCCCGACTTCCGAAAATTCAATTTCCTTACCCTCCAGGCCCATAGCACCGTTGTCGCCCACCAAGGTAGTGACACATGGTGTCCATAAGAAGGTCCACCTATCAACCATGTGGCCCCCACCTAACGGATGTGCTACGTGTTCATATGAGCCCTCGACGCTTGGCACTTCGCGACTTTGCAGTCGAAAAGAAATTCTTTCAACCCTCGAACCCCCGATACGCGATACCCCGCGAAGGTTCTGATCCAACGATTCTCCCATGGCTTGGATCCAACGGTCTGGATCTCCTTCCCTTCTCCTCGCAACTCAAAACTTCACAAAACCAAGAATTAGGTCTGCCCTCCAAACTCACAAACCCTGAATTCACGAAATGATCCAATGACGTGGGTTGAAACGAGATCAACGACACATATTGACCATGATCAACGGTTCACGTTGATTATTGATATTAGGGTGGTGAGTTCATACAACTCCTAACCACCTTACCGCTATATTGGATCCTACAGTCCTCACGATTTCGCGAGCTCTCCATGGAGAATTCTGACCACTCAATTCACTCAATGACTTCTGCCCAACGACTAAGTGTTCTCCCTCCTGAACTTAATTTCTATGCAATGGTTTCGATCTTCATCTCCCTTTGAACACTTCAAAGGTGTTATCCCTCCTGAGCTTTGTAACACGGTCAGGTAGTCCGTTGACACTCAAAAACATTCTGAGGTCTGAAATTAGTCCTCCAGACACAATTTCTTCTCAAAACCTCGGTCCAAAGACCGCTTATGCGGCCCATCCAGGATCAGCATTGAAACTAGGCTTTGATACCAAACTGTAATGTCCCCGGCCATCAACCCCATTGGTTGGGAAAACACTACTATGCAGAACAACATCATTCTCATACTTAATCAATAACATGAATTTAAATCAAATTAAACACATTTAACTCAAAGTAAACAGAAGATTATTGCTAACATAAATAATCCCTGGCATTAACAGTAATTCATATGCACAACAGAATACATGATACATATAAGCATCACAAGCAAGAAAAACATAATATTAAGCATAAGATGATACTTATCTTTGAAACCATGGTAATTCCACCAACTACGTGCAGGCCTTCCATGAACTTCCCAGCCTTAGACCATACTGCTCATCATGATCAACAGTGGGTCACCCCCGAGCTGGGACTAAGATCCACCCAAGGCAAGGAATCCTATTCTAGGTTGAGGTTACAGGGAAAAATGCATAGAATAACCAAAAGGATTCTTCCCATGATGCCTTCTTATGCCCACTACTCACAGACTCTCATTCCCCACATGCCTGTTCCGCCCGGGAGTATACACCTTCACAAGAACAGTCCATTAGTGCTTCACCTCCCTCTCTGGGTCTCGGCAAGAGGTGAGATCAGGAAGTCTTAGAGCTTTGTAGTTGGTGTTGGACTCTCTCTGGAAGAATACCACTTCCCAGTAGACTCCTTCACCTGCAAAGAGTGTTACACACAGGCCAGACAACCTATTTCCTTCAACTCGATTTCCAACACAGTCGGGAAACCACGAGGCTCCACATGAACATACAATGGTCCGCAAGCTACACAGAGTCAAGCATTGCCTGACCACAACAGTCCACTGGAAACACGGACACAGGCTTCCCAAAACTGGTGACAAACAAATGCTACAGCATAACAAGGCTTTGCAATTACGGGACATTCAGTTTTCCCCAACCAACAATACAGGACAAACTCACGGCTCAAGTTTTGGGGATGCGTGAGGGTGTACAAAGATCCCACGTAGAGACTTAACAGTAGAGGTCGATCATGGACACCCACGAGTTCAAACGGAGGATGGAGAATGGGAGGTCGAACACAGACTCGATGGTTTTGACAGAGGGTGTATCGGCTCCTCCTGAAATCAACACAGGCCTTTTTTTTGGTTTTCCCCCGAGTTGCGTGAGGGTATTCTTGTAGAGGTCATATGAAATTTCTCGGTTCAGACAGCCTATGGTAGAATGGAGGAGGAACCCCCATCATGGCTCAACTCAACAGTTTTAACTATATGCGCTTGGGTTGACACTTGTCACCCATGAAGCTCGTTCCTTCCCATTTGGAAGTCACTCGTCCTTCCAAAGAACTTAGGATAAAACATCACATTTCACATGGATTTTGGAATAATATTAAAATATTATTCCCAAGGACTTAAGCCCCTAGGCTCAACACTTAGCCTCTCTTTCCAACCTTCCAGCCCTCAATCCCTTACCCACTCTATGGAAGCTTAGTCCCCCATCACTCATTCATCGTGGTCGGTCTACATGCAGTGGTGTTTATATTTTTATTAATGCTCTGCATGATTACATATACAAAATCAGGCTCCCAGCCTTAACACTTAGGCTCTCCATCCTAATAACACATAATCCCACCAACTTATATAAACTTGGCTCACCAACCTATAAAACATAATTACAATTCATAATGCAAGCTTTATACTTCATAGACATGATTTACAACAGGGCTCGGCCTTAGGGACATTACAGCCAGCTTCAAAGTACCAAAATGACAAAAGGTGATACCGTTGCTACCTTCTTTATGAATATATCAAAGATTAAATAACAGCTGGGAGCCATTGGAGAAATCATGTCCGACAGAGAACTTGTATTATCTACTCTCAACAATATTCCAAAAAATTGGGAGCCTTTTCTTCAAAGCATCAGTGGAAGAGAAAATTTACCATCCTTTGATCGTATGTGGACAAACTATAATCAAGAAGAATTTAGACTTAGAAATAGAGGAGTGGAAGATTCCCCTGATGAAAATCATGCTCTTGCACTTCATACAAAGAAAGGAGGGAGATTCAAAAGAAACTTCAGACAAACATTCAGAGATGCAAAGTCTCCTTCAACCTCAGGTCATAATCATAGGAGATGTTTCATAGATTCAGTTCTTTGGATGTGACAAATATGGGCACTATGCAAGAAATTGTCCAACCAGGAAGAAAGGAAGAAAATATGCTTCCACTACTGAAATTGATCCAGACCCACCTCAAAAGAATGAAGATAAGAGAGAGGAGAAGTAATTCCTTTAAAACAAACACATAACTAAACATGACTACAAACCCAGGTAAATTGTTTGATCATTAAATTTATAGTTTATTGCATTCTTAATATATGAAGGGTATTATCTCCAGTGTGGGAGCCCTCATGACTTGGACCATTATCCCTGGTATGGGAGTCCAAACAATATTGATTGATTATTATGCTGGTGAAAAAGACATAAAAGATATAGCAAGGAATAAAATAAGAATTCCATCCTTCAGACTTCAAAGTGAGTCACTTGACTCAGAGGGAGTCAAAACAAAATGAAAAGAAGGAAGATATAATACCTTTCGTCCCCTTTAACAGTTCAGAGGGAGACACAAAATATTCCAACCAATTCAGCTACTCCAGTTGATATGACCACGGATATTGAAGTAGGAGATAAAATGCCTACCTAGGGTCAACAAAAATCTGTAGAAGGCAAAGAAACATACAAATCCCTCAAGGGACATCCTGAGAAAGAAAAAGATTTTTTCAAGCTACCTTTCAGACATGAGCCACTCCATTGTTTATGAGACTCCCTGTCATGAAGAAATGATAGGTGAACAAGTATGGGAAAATTCCATAACAAAAGAATACCATTATATCTTAAAGAATAATGTATGAGACATTGTTCTGAGACTAGAAGGGAAATCTATGGTGACTTCTAAATGAAATCAAGCATGCAGTTGATGAAAGTGT
The DNA here is from genome assembly GCA_009831015.1 of Picea engelmannii. NCBI lineage: Eukaryota > Viridiplantae > Streptophyta > Pinopsida > Pinales > Pinaceae > Picea > Picea engelmannii. The sequence continues at coordinate 501,921 of ML779728.1, forward strand.
TGAGCAATACAAACCGAGATCTATGGACAGAAGATTCTCAGAAGTTGAGGGAGTGAACTATGATGAGACATATTGATCCATTATACTGATGCACCTTCATCTATACTACCATCCATGAGTTGGTAAACTACATCAAATAGATGGATCCTTGATGAGTTTGGGTTCCAAAAAAGGTATTTCTAATCCAAACATATATTACAACATTTGTGATGAAAGTCTGATTTTGATGACTTATTCCGGAAGCCATAGACGAAATCCTCAACTCCTAATTTCGAGATGAAGGATCTAGGTATGATGCACTATTTCTTGGGACAAGAAGTATGACAGAAGACCAATGAGACTTTTCCTAAATTCAAGGAAAATATACAGTGGAGATATTAAAGAAGTTTAGTATGACAGAATGCACATCCATGTCTACACCAATGGTGATGGATTTGACAAAAAATAAAGGATGATAATTCAGACAAGATTGATCCACATGTGCACCGACAACTGATTGGATCATTAATGTATATGGTTAACACCATACCTTATATATGATATGCAATAAATGTGCTTAGTCAATCCATGAGTCAACCGAGACAGACTCACTAGACAATAGTAAAGCATGTATTAATATATATACGTGGTACAGTTGGATATGGTCTAAGATATGCCTCCATTGTGAACTTGAGTTTTCAAGGATATGCAGACACAGATTGAGTAGAGAGTACAGTGGACCAGAAGAGCACATACAGTTTTTGTTTTACCTTGAATATTTCCATGGTTTCCTGATGCAGCAGAAAACAAATATTTGTGTTCTTGAGTACCACGGAAGTAGAGTACATATCATTGAGTGTGTGAAGCAGTGTGGCTCAATAAACTTCTGAAAGAGTTACTTGATCATGCGATGGATTCTATGATTACAACCAGAGCTATGTGAAGCTCTTTTGAGAAAATTTTGTTTCATGATGAATCGAAACACGTTGATAAAATATCATTTTTTAGAGACATGATGCAGAGGAAAGCAAGTACATGTGTTGTACCTTTCTACACATGAGAAAATTGCAGACATCTTCACCAAACTATCTTGGTTAAGAATACCTCTCTAGTTGAGAGGGAGTATTGATGACTATATCCAAGACAAAATTCAAGTACTTTCTTGCAAGACTTGGCCCGATGGAGAATGCCTCCCTAGCTGAGAGGGAGTGTTGATGAATACATCTATGTGAGACATCCTCTAGGACACAGATTTATTGAGTCATCCTAAGAGAGAGCCCATGAGTTGGGTGTATGGTTCCCATCTAATATGGAAATGAACCGTTTAGTTGGCCTCCTCCTTTCAGAGAGTTGAGAAGAACTCCAGACGATTCTCCTGTGAAATGCAATGAGAAATGAGATCTGTTGAGTTGGACGTGCATGTGGTTGAGCACAAGGTGAACGTGTAAATTCCCATGAGATGGGTGCATCATTATGAGACAATGATTAAGAAGATGTATTAGCCTCCTCTAAGAATAGATGAACTCCAGGTGACTCTCCTATGTAATGCAGTGGGAAAGAATATCTATTGAGTTGGATGTGCCTATGGATGAGCACAGGTGAACGTGATCCTAATGGCTGAGCACTAGTGAGTGTGGTTCTCCTATGAGATGAAGTGAGATAAAGATATGGACAACCCTATGGATGTGCCCCTAGTGGGTGTATGAGATCCCTTGATATATTTTTCAAGAGTCAGACTGACCTGTAACCCTAATTGTAATTTAAAGGGTACAGGTCAGCCCCACCTTAATATAATAGACAATTAATGTAAAATATAATTAATCTAGTTATTATTAATTATACTGTGAGTTAGAGAGGTCGGTCATGTTGTGCTAATAAACACTTATGTTTACAGGTTCAGTCTAATATAAGTAAAGGTAAATTCCCCATTGAGGAATCATATCTCAAGTGCAATTTTGGAAATTTCAGCAAGTACACCTTCTTGGGAAAAGTGTGCACCTGTTTTGGGTGCTAGTCTTCTATGGTTTGTGAGCACCCTTTTGTGTGATAGTTTTTCTTGGTGGTGGAGGTCTTTCTCTTGAAGAATATAGCAAAGTATTGGTTGGGTTTTATTCCCTTGTTGAGAAGGGTTTCCCAGGATACTTCTTATGTACTTGTGTAGGGTGTTTCTTCTTGTGATCTTGGTTGCTGCAACCAAATTGTTTATGGTTTATGTAAAATGATAAAATGGAATGAACTTCATGCTTAAACCTTGCTATTGAAAAATCAACAGTATGTTCCATTTTCGAGGTAGACATACCTATGATTGGAATATGAGATGACTAAAAGAATGGTAGCCTACCAATACACTACAGATCCATGAAAATACTGACTAAGGATATGCCTACCATATATACAATGTAGATCCATACCTCCAAGACATGAGTAGATCACAGCCACAAAAAATGCATAGTGGAGGTATGAGATGAAAAAACATTGCCACTGATCAATACAATGTCGATCTATGTGACAATATATATATCAGTAATATTTCCAGCATGGTGATTGTACTGAAATATTTTACAGGCTCAAATGATCTCCATCGTAGCCTGGGAAAAGAACATAACAGAGTGAGCACCCGACCCAGGGTCTTCGTCCCGATCTCGATGTGGCACGAATCTATCCATGTAAATAGGTGACTTGATGTCTAACATGGTAGAAACCACTTGATTACTAGGCATTGATGTAAACCATTGACAAGTGCAAGGGAAATCACCACTGATGAAAATGACTCCCAAGGTACCCTAGTACAATCCAGTGAATGTGAATAAATGAGATGAGGTTGAATATTCATGGGATCATCTGATGAGAGTTTAATTATGTAAACCTATTTTCGGAAGTGAGGAGGATTTCCATTGATGCATGTAGGTCCCAAGGTACTAACTGGTTTCTAAGTCTAATTCCTAGATGATGTGACAAATTCGATGGGAATAGACACGTCTAAGGAGGGCCTTGATGTATCCCCCATCATCGACACGAAAATGACATGAGAAAGTGATTTGAGATGGTGGATCGAATGAGTATGTACTGACATATGAAATGGAAACTGGTAATACTGCAGATGGAAGGTTTGAACTGAAACTTCCCTTAAACGTCATGAGGCATGCAAATTGACTTGGAAGCATTGACTCGACGAGTACCAAGAACATAATGTGACAGAAAATAAGAGAAATCTTTGAATGGAATAAAACATTATGATGACACATAGAATTAGTAGACAAGCATATTACCCAACTGTAACACGAGATGAAAACATGTGCCATGTTCAAGGGAGACAACAAAAGCTTCCATAAAGGATTCCAAAAAACTTGACCCACTTCCTTCAATTTTTCCTCTGTCCAGATAGATGAGTAAATATATATGTTTTAATGATTTTGAGGAGGATAACAAATGTTTGGTATAGCTCATCCTTCGGATGAGTCCCTCAATGTATGTTTAACAAACATGAGGAAGGAGGGGTTCGGTCTTGTATGGGTCCTAGAGATCGGACTCACATAGGTCCTTCGATGCATAGTTTTACGAGCCCAAAGAATGTAAAATTAGTGGTTCTTCACATTTAGAGAGGATGAAAAGAACTTAAAGACGACTCCCAGATGATTTTTTCATAAATTTAGTCTCCCAAGCCCAAAACAAGTGTAAAACATTATGGGGGAGAACTCTTCTAATCATGCTTGATTAGATTATTCCTTTTTTTGTAATTAGTCTCGCGAGGAAAAAAAAGAGATAAACTACCACTCGAAATAATCCCTTTCAAACCTTTTAACAAGTGTGAAAGGAATCAATCTCACTCAAAAATATTTTCATGTTTAGGGAGTCTGAAAAGAGCTTAAAGGAAACTCAGTAAGCTATTCTCATGTATTAAAGAGCATGAGAAAGAACAAATATTGATCTCGAAACTTCCAACCATAATCTCCAAAGGTTTCTAATGGGACCCATGGATAGTTGGTACTTTTCCCCCAACTGCGTGATGGAAGCTAGTGGATTTTGTCCAACATTATGTCTAGAGGTTGGAGTTCTACCCCCCTAAGCTTCGTTTCATCCACCGAATCTTCTCTTAATGCCAATTTTTATACCCAATAAAATCCTGGTTACTAATAGGAAAATGTTCACCAGTGGAAGAAAGAGAATCAACTGACATAGGCAGATGAAATGAAGGTTAATTTATGAGATCTAGTGAAAGACTCAACCCAACATTTACGAGATTTGGTGAAATACTTGACTCAATATTCAAGAGATCTAGCAAAATAATTGACTCAATGAGAAAGGAGGTTGTTTCATTTTTTAACGAGCGTGACATAGAAAAGGGAACTTTGATCGAAAGGTAGGTTTCATTTTTACACAATCTTGAAATTATAAACTATGCCTTAGGACCTCTGTTTCATTTTTTAACGAGCTTGACACAGAAACGAGAACTTTGCTAGAACCTGGTTTTTTTTTTAATGAGCTTGAAATTAGGACATAAACTATGATAAAAAATCTCTAATTGATCATGGCTTCCAAGAGGACAATGCTCTGGAAGGAATACATGTAAAAGGACAAACCTCAATCATGGATTCCAAGAGATCTTTTCTAGATGTTATAATCCCACTCTAGAAGGAATACATGTCGAGGGTCGTGATAGGGGTAGGGAGATCAGGCTCTAATAACCCTATCGAATAGATCACCATGTCAACTACCGAATCTAAATCAGAAGAAGGAAGAGATTTCTTCTCATTCAGATTTGAATGCATGGGACAGGTTGCTAAATAATTGACCTATGGTGGGGAAAATGTCGCTTGCATATAAGGATCATTTAGGGAATTTGGATGGTTGAGCATCATATGAAATCCAATGAATGAAATATGGTTGATGGTTACCATGTTTCTATTGTGAGGGAAACACATCAGTCAAAATACCATGGACACAAGGGACTTCATGACATAAACATAGTCTCGCTCAAGGAGAAAATTAAAATCCAAGGGGTCGTGGACTGCCATCACATCAATATAGACAGTTTTCCCTCCCAAAGTAATAGGAAACTAAGTAATTGTCCCTAAAGGTTGACTAGCCCTTATGTTTAAAGCCAAAATATTCTGAGTCACCGACACAAGCTTAGGAGAACCTAAAGCTTACCAAACAATGGATGATAAATACTAACTAATGCACCTTCATACACAATAGTATGAGGAACGCCCATACCAAAAAACTAAATAGTGATTTGGAAAGGAATATAGGAAGGGAGACAAGATTCTGGCAGTGCACCCCAATCTAAAAGAATGGCCTCATTACTCAGAGGGGGTTATGTTGGAATGGGTGAAGTGCTCCCTTGTTCAGAAGAGTCTGTAGAAATAGGAAATACTTGAGAGATATCCTCACTCTTCCTAGGAGGAGTGGGATCAACCAAGGGTAGTATTGGATCAACCACTTTAACTTCACTCTCCAAGGGGAGACTCAGATCGATCGAAATTGAAATCAAATTGATCACTTTATTGACTGGCTCAACTAATGATGGAATTAGATGGACCACCTGATCAATCGGATTAATTTATGGTGGAATCGGATTAACAAGTTCATCAAACAATAAAGGTTTGGGAGATGGAATTTTTTGTTGTACATCAACAATATTTTCCAACATATATGAAGCCTCATCCATATGGGGACAGAGGTAACTGCAATGCAACTCCTTACATCACAAGTGAGGAAATTTGAATTTACCCTTCTTACTTCCAACCTGATTATCACTAGTTGATGGTTTGTCACCAGCATGACCTGCAGTGGCTAGTGATGCGGGTTGAGAACCCTGATACCACACTTCTACAACCTTGGGAATACCAGGGAAATCCTTAAGAAGGTGGTCACCCTTACAATGCCTACAAGGGAATTTGGGCTTGTGATGTGTCTTGTTAGACTTTTCGGCATTATAAACACTTCGATCATGATGAATAATAGTCATTTTATTTCTGCCAAAATTTCTTGCAGTGGTTGGAATCTTTTCCCTTAGATTATTTTTCTTCTTCTTAATCTTCCTTTTCTTCTTCTTCTTACCCACCTGGTTACTAGTTGCAAATATTTCACTAGGTGAAGAGGAAGAATGAGAAGAAGAACCTACAGGTGAATAAGGTAGAGGATCAACATGAGGTTCATGGTCCTAGGGTGGAGTACTTACAGATGAAGCACTAGGAGCATTTACACTCACCGGAGTGGAAAATAACTAGACTGGTAACCCAATAGTGATTCCAGGAAGATTCAAAGTAGTGATATAAGGAGGAACAATGTGTCCCATAGAATGAGAAATAAACGGTATCCCAAGAAAAGGGTTTCCTTCGTTGCTAGTTCCAAGAACTGACGCCATAGAAATGGACTCAATCTAAGGTTTTTCTAGGGAAAACAAACAACATGCGCTAAAAACATCTAGGAAGCAAACCAAACAAATAAACCTTTTCACAGTGAACACACTAGTTGGTGATGAAATACAACATCGTAGGATCAATATGAAAAATGTTTTGAGATAGAGAAGGTGGATCAATTACGTTGGTGACCTTCTTAATGGACTTACCCCTTGGTGCAAGTTCTCTCATGGTCTATCTTTGGGTTGCCCTCCAAGGAGCCCGAGTGAGTTTGAACAACATATGACCTAGGTACAACAAAGACTCCCCTTCATCGTCACCTCATGTATGAACCCTAAATATAAATTCCACTAAGGATATCAAGTCTGAAATTCCTCTTGAGGACCGAAGACAAGAGGATTGGTAAACTCTAGAGGACCTAGAACATATTTGATATTCACAAAGCACTGCGACCTAATGAAACTAGTGAAAATTCAAGAAGAACTCCCAGTATATGATCTTTCCACTACATTTGGTTAATCTTCAGAGGGGTAATATGTTTTTCTCTCCAACACACGGCCTTATGTTTAAGTCGTGTGTGAGAGGGGGATCCTGGATATGCTTATACAAAAATTAGATTTTCTCTCCCTATCACAAAATTATATTTCTTTTATGTATTTGGAAATTTATTCTCAACACCTATTCCAAATCCCTACACTTAATATAGTTTAGGTTTGCAGACGCCTAGAAAGAAAAATTCTTAGATAGATTTTAATTAGCACTTTGATTTTTAGGTTGTTGTTTACTCAAGGGTATAGAAGTGAAACTGATTATATTCGTGACTTCGAATCCAAAAGACTGGAACCGGATGAGATGCAAAGATTTATGTTTGATTAACTCTATCTATGGAAAGGAGAAAAGTCTTTTTCCATTCCCAAATTCATAAACCCAATAAAGTTTACCTAATGCAAACTATGAACATTTACCACCCAAAACTTTGAATGCAATCAAAATTTTTTTGTAAATAAAATGCAAGCTATTTCTACTTTCTTACTTTCAATGCAAGAATCTAATGCAGATACAAAGAAATATGAAGTAAAAATATCTAACAATAAATGCACTCAAAACCAACGAGAACTGAGAGAAAATAAGTGTTCAATCAAGAACTCAAAAAGTCGACAAGAAATCACAATGTCATAATGTCTCGAACAAAAACCCAAACAATGAAAAAGAGAAAGAGGAAATCACTCAGCAATCCTTAAAGATGAGAAGCAAGAAAAAAGTATTCAAGACCGGGGTGTGGTAAACAAAAGAGTCTCAATAATTCAAAAGAGCAAGATGTTATAAATAATATTGAAAATAAACTCAAGACCAATCAAACCTTTATAGAATTCTTCCAATCAATCAGATAATCGAAAACATCATGAGACAAAAACCAAACTAGTGAAAATCAAGGTGAACCAATCTCGCAACCTAGAAGAAGTTTGCAAGCTCAAAAAGATAAAACTGAGTTATAAGTATCAAATCCTCAATCCAAACAAAGTAAAATACAATAAGGAGTCACTGGAAAGAAAACCTCTCAAACGAATATTGAGAAAAAAAAAGTAGAAAGACGCAAAAGCACCAAAACATGGATATTGGCACCCTTGTTCTCAAATAGACAGAGCACCATTTAGGAGAATGAGGCTCTCTACAGGCCTGTATGGGAGCACCAGTCATGAGAATGGCAACCTGTGGTCAACTAAAATGGAGTTTCAGTCAAGTGAATGGTGCTTTGGTGACAACTACAAGGAAGTGCCACTTTCTAGAAAAGTTCAAAAAAATGGTTTTCAAAGGCTCAGAATCAACAGAGACCCACGCAATGGATCTTTAAACTCTTCAATGAAGAATAGGGAAGGGAAAATATATCATAATTAAGAATCAAACAAGAAATATCTAATCATAAACAAGGGATTCAAAACGAAAAAGAGGAAAAACTGGTCAAAGTCGATCCTCAACGGAGTCACCATTTTTCTGTTGTGAGAAATATTACCTTGCGGATAGGCCAAGCTCCCCTTTGGACCAAGACTCCTATATTTGGTCCAAATATAGAAGAGAACAAGTGGTTACTAATTTCCATATAGATCTAACTAGATCAATCAAGAAATAGAGAATAAGAGCAATGATGTGACATACCTTGTTGCGATGTTTTTCCTCGCTACTCCAATCCTGGTGCTTGATCTCCAAGATCCTTAATGCAACTGAAACCCTGGAAATAATAGAAAAGGAAATATTCCTCCTATTCTAGATGATTATATAAAGTCGATATATCTATGAATACTAAAACAAAAACAGTCAAGAAAATGTAGAACACATGAACTTTAAGGGAATAGGTCGGGTTGATATTAATTGGAAATCCAAAAAAGGCACTTACAAAGCATGATTGACGATGCAGTCACTTCTCCAAGATCTCTTCATCCATCCCTTGCATGAATCTTGACATCAAAATGATGACGCTTCCTCCAAAATCAAAGGTTTGATACATCTAATCTTCCCTCTTTCACCATGGAAAGTCTTTATTATATAAGATGTGGAGGCTTAAGCACCATGGAGAAGATCACTTACTAGATCCACTAAATTGGGATCTCCAATATTTTTAGGAAGAAAATATCTCTCAAGGATTCTAGGGAGAAACTGTGTCTCAAGGATTAAATATCTCTCAAGATCCACCAAATTAATATTTTGGTTTGAGAAAATCTCTCAACCATCCATGAGATTCTCAACTTCTCCTTGAGATTAGGAAACTAAATGTGAGGTAGATTCTCACACTAAATTAATTTCCTTTTTTATGAATAATCATTAATAATTCATGTGCACATAGTATTTTGACATTCATATGATATATTTTTCCTCCACGCCTACTAGGGATTGTGACAAATGTATTTCATGGTGTCAAGGGGTTACGACAGTTAGAAAAGTGAATGTGACACTAGGTAAGGTACATACGACACTTGCGACAGTGTATGTGACACTTAACAAGGTGCATACATCACTTTGTGACACTTGTGACACTTAGGGTGTGAAACTCAAGTGTGACATTTTGGTGCGTAATAGAGTATGATTTTGAAGTGATTATGAAACTAGGAAAATCAAATACAGGACCTGATCATTTGTCACTCATATTAACAGGGGAAGATATAGGAAATTTGGATGAAAGTTTACCAAATGCACATTTGTTCGCAGTACAGATGGTCGATGATTACTTTGCAGATATTGTTCAGTTCTTGAGAAAAGGAGTAGACCAACTTGACTTTACAATTTCCTAGAAGAAGTCGTTAGTAGTAAAGGTATCATATTATCAATTCATAGTAGGGAATTTGTATAAGTTAGGTGTAGATGGTATTCTTCGGTGATGTATACTGAAGCACAAGAGGCCTATGATACTATCAAAGGCACATGAAGGAATTGTGGGAGGCCACCATGCAGGGAAAGAAATGGCTCGAAAAATTGTGCGTGCAGGATTTTGGTGACCCACCGTTCATAAGGATGCTAAGAACTTATGTCAAACCTATGATGTCTGTCAGCGAGTCAAGAATCCATCAAGAAGATGTGATATGACTTTAATAATGCAAGTTATGTTGTGGGATTTTGATAAATGGGAAGTTGATTTAATTGGACCAATCAACCCACCAACAAAAATTTCATTCGCAAGATATATAATCACTTCGACAAATTACTTAACTTGATGGGATGAAGAAGAACCTGTCATAGATTTCATCTTGGATACTGCTACACGGTTTCTATTTGAGAATGTTGTTACAAGGTTTACATGTCCGAGAATACTTATGATTTATCAAGGGACCCTTTTTTGAATAAAAATATTTCTTATTTGATAGGGAAATATCATATTTATCACCAGAAGAGAACACCTTATCATCCTCGGGAAAATAGAACAGTGGAAGCATTTAACAAGATCCTTTAGCATGCGCTAACAAAGATATGTAATGTAAATCAAGATGAATGGGACCTAAGGATTCATATAATACTATGGGAATATCGGAATACATGTAAGAAGTTTAATAAGTTGACAGGATAGACATCATTTTGAGTAGTATACGGTCAGGAAGTAGTTATGCCCATGGAGTTCATTGTGTTGAGTCTATTCATTATCGTGCTCACAGAGCACATTGATTCTGGCGTAGTAGAGAAAATACTATCAGAGTAAGTAGAAATAGAGGAAGACTACTTTGTTGCGGGATTTCATAAACAATTTCATGAAACACGTGAAAAGGCATGGCATGAAAGACATATTAAAAAAAATAAGTTCCAGATGGGAGACCTAGTTTTTCTTTATGACAACAAATTTTTCCAGCACCCTAGAAAGTTCTAGATGCACTAGTTGGGTACGTATGTGATAATATTTGTGACATAATTAGGTATTTTTTGGTTGTAGAATTTGAATGGGGAAGTTATGGAAGAACTGGTCAATGGTAGTCGACTGAATCTGTATAGGGATATTTGTACTTCCATGCTCTAGCCTGAATGTGTAGTATTTGTACCATAGTATATGTTATAGAGAAAAAAAAGTAATAAAAGAGCCTAAGGAAAACCAAAATAAACAGTTGAATAAATGGGAGAATTGAAGTTATAACTCGTGCATTGTTAAAACAGTCAAATTAGAAAGAAAAGAGATGAACAAGAAATGTCGTGGAGAGGAAGAAGAATTGAACTACACGCAGAAAGGAGAATTGAAGAACTGGGATTAAGACATGTGTGAATGATGGTAAAAACATTAAAGAGAAAACATAATGGTGAGATAGTGGGAACACGTAGTCATAAATGAAAAATGGTGATCATATTTTGACACACTGGAAAATATCGACCACAATCCAATGGAAAATATGAAATTAATGCAAGATCTGAATGTGAATAAAATTGGATGGGACTTCCCTCGGATAGGGTGCCACGTAGACCCCTGTAGAAACATGGAGTGGAGCCAAGCCTGGCCATAAACGAGGTTGGCGGACTCCCCTCCCCTTAGCATTAAGGATGGGAGCTGTCTCTAGCTACCGCCCACCTGATAGAGGACTCACCCCTCGCGCGAGCAGTCCAATTTTGCAGCTCACCTATGAGGAGGAATTAATGGCACTGAATGTCCCATTGGCCCTCTTACTCTTAACGCACCCAATACATGTCTTCTTCCATTACCAGCTTATTTTTCTCCAACTCTGTAGCTGGAACCCTCGGAGTAGTGACCCTTATGCCCTCTGCACAAAATTTACCTATTTCTTCACCTCGATGCCCCACTAGTGAGGGAAGCCATGTCATGGCTCACCGTGGTATGCATTTGCTACCTGATAGAGGAGGATGTAAAGAATGGAAAGAGCACTCTCCATTGCTCAAACCCAAGTCCTGCACATAAAGATTGAGCTCAAAATGCCTCCCAGGTCATCAGTTGCAGAAGCTATCGTGGAGCCACCAATGGCATACGTTGAAGAAGTTATCCCAAAGGAGCCAATTCAATACCCTTTGGATCATATCCTCTTCACGGTGCCTAAAAATTGGGCACCACCAAGTGAATTTCGAGAAAAATCCTCCATGCCTGTCACCAAGAAACAACATGATAGTGAGAATAAGATGACACGTGAATAATTCTCCACCTTCTTCATTGAGGAGGATATACCAAAAGAAATGACCTTTCAGATGGCAGACCCAAAAGTTGGAGCCACCTTGGATGTAATAAAACGAAGTGAGGAAGCTAGTAGGGAAGCAGACATGAAGCATCCTGGAGAAGCAGCTTCAAGCGAGACATTGGAAATGCATCAGGGCGAAACGACAAGGGAGGGTGGCACAGTCTTAGAGGAACAGAAAATTTCAGGAAATCCAAATTTTTTTATGCTGTATCAATTTGATTTTATAAAAGAGAACTTTAGAAATCAATATTAAAATCAAATTGCAAACCAAAGGCCTTTTTCCATAACTGTGTTATATTTGAAATAAATGGTGTATGAATTATGGGAAAAACATTAAGCTGTCTATAGAATAAGGCTCTTATTGAGAGAGAATCTTACTCTGTAAACAGAAGACAAAAATAAGATAAGAAATGGTCCGATGAAGCATAAAATATGACAACCTAAAGATTTACAGGTCTTGTACCTGCTAGTAGCCGATACAGAGGAAAAATTGTAAATATAGATAGCTAAACATTAATCACTACAGTAGAAGTTTTACTAAATTGTAATGTGACATTCATCGGATATATATAAGTGAAATAAGAATGAATATGAAATAAAAAAGAAAACAAAATCATAACACAGTAGTGACGGAATTAGGAATCTTTGGATTGCTTTGTATTAATTCTCGAGAAGAGACAGTCTCTATTACAATTAATCAAAATGGTCCAGCCCCTGGCGCCTTCTTCAAAATGTATATTTATACAAATTTTTATGCGCTAGAATATCCATAGTTCCAGAGGTTTTCAGTTACAATCAAAGGAGTTGAAATGTTTCGTTTCTTTATCTTTGTTCTCATCTGGTACCTGAAACCTGCCTCTTCGCATGCTCCTTGCAAATAACGCACTTCTCCACCAGTTGTGATATCAACTTAGATGGCTCTGCTTGATTATTTGCCTCAAAAATATAGCAGTCTTTCATCAATAGCGGAATATTTCCTTCCACTTGTTGATCTTTGGCATTGATAGAGCATAACAGTATACTCGGTTTAATTATCCATTTGTCTATTTGCACTATGTTTGTTTGAGTTATTTTTGATATTTTAGCTAATTCTCTTTCTTCATTTTCCTTGATATTTAGCATATATTTAGATGTATTGATCTGACTCGATATCTCCATGCCACTTTCACCATCGGAACCCAAACAAATCTCACTTTTTAAACCAAAAATTTCTTCGCAAGATTTCCTCATCTTCATAGCTTGTTGTTTGCCTTCGGATATATTTCACTCCCATTATTTCAACAAGATATTACCCCTGGTCTGCTCTGCAATGGGAAAACTAGAACTACTGCTTGCTTCCCTTCTCGTTGTGGCTATAATAGCCTCCTGGAATGCCACCCGAGTTTCTCCAGCATCCCTTTCTTTAAGAGAGAGGTTTTCCAACACCTGATTAATGAGTTGGAAGCTGCTTTGAATTGTTTCTACTTTAACAAGAAAACCTTGTTGCGCCGCCGAAAACCTTTTTCTGATCTCTATTGCCTGTGATTGAAATATCCTGATATTGATTACTTGGCTTTCGGCGAATTCTAGTTTGGTCTGAAGCTGGTCTATCAATTCTCACTACTATCTTATCTGAGTTTGACTCGTCTAAACCTTCAACTATGTCTATTTGAGATCATTTAAGCCACTTGATTTCTTTTTGATCTTCTACTCTTGCTTTCTCTAAAGTCACACTTGCCTGATCTTTAGCAGCAGCCTCTGTTGTAGCTACTTTAGCCTCTAGTGTCTTGATCAAATGATTTTTTTTGTTTTAGCTGATCTTTTAGGGTCCCGATTGAATATTGGTTCGTCGTGGAAAAAGCACCCAATGTTCCTGCTATTTGCGTCATGAATTCTACTTTCTTCATATTTCTTAGAGACAGTACCTACCTCTTGGTAGAGTTATTGTCTCACAACCACTTTCCTCTTCTTATCGAAGAAGAATTCATTCAGAGGTAGCTCTTCTACTAATATAGGTGTCAATTTTTCACCCAAAATTCAACCTACATCCGAGATTTCCTTTGCAGACTGTAGGGGGGTAATGGAAGCAATGGGATTGCCAACCTGTTTAGAAGATTTCTCGGGAGTAATGAACGAAGTTGGCTCACTTGGAGGATCGAAATCCTTGGCTTCCTATTTCGGGCCCCCAGCTTGCTCTTTTTTATCCTGTTGTTCTTCTTGGATGGGTGTTGAACCTTTAGAACCTCCAGCTTTTGTTTGTTGCTCCTCTGTTATCATCGGATCTTCACCCTGTAATACTGGAGGAAGGCAACTCTGCCTATGCTCTTGGAATCTGACAACATCAGCCCTCTCTTTGGGCGACAGGGATTACATTCGAGCCAAAACATCGTCATAAGATTTTGTGCCTCGAAAAATATCATCATGAGGTGAATTCTCATGCTCAAATATTTTAAGGCCACAGCTGGCCAAATGATTACTCACGACCCTGTGTGGATCGTGCTTCTTAAATTCGATGTGAACCAACTTTATATCTTCTAGGGCTTCTACCTTGGCCTATGCATGCCCGAAGTCTAATAATGAATAGGTGTTTAAATGAATAGGAAAAGGTGGCCATACCTTTTTTGAAAACCCTTTCAGTTCTTTACTAATACCACTGATTACGGTTTGCCTAGCGATCTCACGACAAGCCAGCCTATCAGGTATAAGTAAGCGTAAACCATGAGGAGGGATGGAAGCACCAAAAACCCTGATGTATGAAAATTCTTTCTCCACGCACCAATCGACCACTCTGCTTAAATTTTCTGTGATGCTATCCGATATCCTGGGTGGCGGATTATCAAAGATGGCAACATGCATCGGTACCATTACCCAGTTGAAGATTTCATATACGAAATCTGAAGCCTTGTCCTCCCAAAGCTTAGAATGGTATACATGGACTGGCTCAGCATCCGATGGATCCTAGCTCCAATTCATCAAGGGAAAAGGCGTCATGGAACATACTACGTCCATGAGATATGTGGACATAAAAAATGAAGCAGCTTTCCCACTCTCTTTCTGCACCCGATATTCTGTAATCCGACTGGTCAGGCTATCTAATAATATTTTAGCCCAGTTGAAAGAAGAGCCTTCTGCTATTGAGTATATCAAGGGAACCCATGGGAGGAAACAATGTGTGGTGTCTTCCCTCCCGTACAATCTACAGGTCATCATCGCTACGTATTTGAACTGTGGTTCCAAAGAAGATATGGAATAAATTCCATTGTTGTCTGCCCTGAACTTTGCTGGGTGTGAGACCCAATCCTTGATCAAATCAGATAAACTTTTCCCATATTGCTCGCATTCCTTCTGTTTAAAACCCTCTAGAAACTTTGCATTGCATGTGAAGTCTGATGTGGGTGGTAACTTGTACATCGCCTGTAAGTTTTTTGGTCTAAAGTTCCCAACAATGACCTTCTGCTCATTGATGATGGTTCTGGTAGACATGTCTACATGATCTAGCGCCCATCAGATCATGTCATAGTAATGCAGAAGGCGTGGCCTGGCCACTACTTTGTGCATCTCTGCCTGGACAACGATCTTGTATTTGGTAGTCATATCATCTTTCTCATTGTCACTGGAATCGTCTGAACAGTTCACCACATCTGGTTGAAAAACCTCTGAGATGTATGACCAGGTTCACACGGAATCAATGCTTCAAGGTGAAGTATCCGAAACATTATCAGAACCTTGTCCTAAAACTTCAGCGCTTGCCTTGGATGCTTTTCACGGGGCCATGACAGGGGATTGTAACTTAGCTCTTCTGCAATAAAAAAACGTATACATATAGAAGTTAGCTTACTGAGAAAAAATTCTCTGTGCCAGATAGAAATGAACTTTATCAATAAAATAGGAAGAAAAATATCTATATCTTCGAACATTTAACATATCGATGTCCTTACGAATAGAACGGTCCAATCATATTTAGATAGAGATTTTGGCAATAAAAACCCTATCCTTACTTTGTCGTTTTGCCTTATTTCTAATTAATGCCATAAAATTTGACGGTTCGTGGCACAAGCTAGCGCAAGGAACATTTGAAATTACCTCGTAAACTATGCACTATTATCATTTGCATTAAACATTTATTATGTTGGCTTGGCTTCCTTAATCAGGATTTAAATCAATATTTCTGCGTTCGTTGTATCGGGACTTTTAACTCTATTCTTTCGAGCCTCTAAAACCCGAGATTGCGATGATTAGTTTTAACTAAGCAAGGATGTAACTAGGATTAAGTGCTTTAATTAATTATTCTTTAATTTATATCACGACTTTGCGGCTCGGGACTTCTAAGGTATAGTTTCCAGGAGGAATGTAAGCCGAGTCGCAAAATCCTGTGGAACTTAATCATGGTCAAAACTAATCAACCCTAACTCTAACCTGGGTTACTTAGTTAAAAGTTTCGTGGCTTCGTGTTTCAGATTTTTAGCAGTAATGTTTTAAGAGAGAGTGAACGCCGAGACGCAAAATCCCGACAACACTTGACTGGGGTTTACATGGTCTCACTCTTAGCTTTCACCTAAGGTAAGATTTTAAAACTCTTCGCGACTTCGCACATCGGGGTTTGTAAATCTTGTGACTTGTAACTCACAAAGAGTGATATTCTGAGGTAAAAAAAGAAACAACCTTCGTTTAACGATAAAAAGTGGTAACTTATGAAACATCACATCCCCCGCTATTTCGCATGTCGAGACTACTGATATTTTCAGTAGGTGAATGTCACGAAGCGAAAAAGAACTTAAGAACCGAAATTTGACTTTAAAAATAGATTTGAACCAAATGTAAAGGTGGCTCCAACATAGGCTCCAACTAGGGATCTCGTTTCCCTATGAGGTGGGAAGAACAGTAGACCACATGCCTGTATTGGGTAAATGGAGTCACCGGTTTCACTTCTGTGAAACTTACTTTAGGGAAAAGATAAACAGAGGGAAGAAAATATTTTTGTCTTTTACTGTTGTAAGGCTTTTCAACACTCAAATATATTTCTTACTCAGCTACAGTCCCTTTCACCACTTTATCTTTCTCTTTATTGAGTTTAGGTCTGCAATAAGACAAATCAAAACAGTTCTAGGAATCCAATAGATCTTGCAGTTTTTGGCTTACACCCAACGAAATTTATTGCATTTTTCTTTTTTTTATCTGGGAGTCCCATCTAGACTTAGGATGTGGATCCAGTCTCGAGAAAGTTGATCACCAGAGATGAGTGAAATTCATGTATAATAGCCTTACAGATATCTCAGATATTGCTTCACTGCCAGCGGGCCTATTCAGTACCCCGGTGAAGTTATTTGCCCCGTTTTTTTTGTTGAATTCCCTTTCACCACTTCGAAATGTATTTATGCATTTAAATGCTGAGACGAGGGCAATCATTTCTGAATTTCCTTTCATCGTCTCTTCAAACTAGATGTAAAATTAGATATGACTTTCCTTTCATCATCTGTCTTATAATTTTCTTTTTAGAATACGAAGCGGGGGCAATCAGATTGTATGAGGCGTGATATCTGCATAATATTTTGCAATGTAGGTCTGTCAACTTACTTTGATTACTCGGTGCCAACCTTCCTTTGACTTTCACAACACCTTGGTCCGCAAGGAGAAAAAGGGGAAATATTTTTCTGGGGGTTTTCCTTCGAGTAAGCCTTAACCCTTCGAAACTGTTGAAAAACCTAGAAACATCAGGATCCACCTATGCATAACTTGTTTAGTAAGAGATCAAGGAGTTGTGAAGACCAACCTTCTTTCCAAAGCACTCTTACAGCTTTCAAAGTTTAAACACAATCTCTTCTCCCTACATATATAAATCCGAAAAGACATTTGGCATTTTTTAGAAGACAAATATGAAGACCGAAAGAAAGGTGACAGACGGATGTTTGTATGCTGAGGGGCAGAGGTCGAAAATTAAAATCGCTTTTTTGAAAACCCTTCCCCAGAGATGCTTCATTTTTCTGTTTGTTTGATCTACCACCTATCTATTTTTTAATTTAAAATAATTAGGATCCAAAGCAAGTAACTGTACTTTTTAATAATCAATTAAGTAAAAACATTAGATTTATGGGACCTTTATGAGGTTTTGGAGATCTCTACTTTATTAAGGAACAGAATTCTCAGGAGTTCGTACCTTTACCTTACCATTTTTAAAATAACCAAAAACCTTTTATGTCACATGTTTTCGGCGAATGCAAATCTCCGATACATGACCTTTTGTTTTCTCCTTTCATTCGTTTAGTTTGCAAACCGAAATCCTATAAACAAAAAGAGTGTCCTTTAAAAGAGTTAAATGTATTTGAAAACCGCGTATCTCTATTTATATTGACCTAATTAATAAAAATTGAAAACTTACCTCAATGGAATCATGAAATAGAAAGAAAATACAAACCGGTATATACAATGGAAAACCTTGCAGAACCAATTATTTCATGTAGTGTTTTAGATAACGCCCGTTGACAGGAGCGTTGAAGATTTTACCATCCATATTTTCTAATAAAAATGATTTTTTTCCTTCGGAAGTTGCGACTCTAAATGGTCCATACCAAATATGATCGAATTTACCGTGTTTCACCGAATTTTCCTTCTTGGAATCCCATCTTAAGACCAAATCACCTGGAAGAAACTCTCTATCTTTTGTCTTATGGTCAAATAATGTTTTCATGTCATCTTGATATTTTTGCAATCTTTCATCCACCTCGACCCTGTGTTGTTGTAATTCGATCAACTGATTTATTCTCCTTGTGATGTGCTTTGGTTCTTCTTTCTCATCTTGCCACAGTTTCATTACAAGAAGTGCCAAGTTTATAGGTAATACCACGTCAGTCCCGTATACCATCTAGAAAGGAGAAATGCCGATGGATTTTCTTGTGCCAATCCAATTTTCCCATAGTGTGTATTTTAAATGTACATGCCAATATCTCTTGTTCTCGTTCAACACTTTCTTAATTATGTTGATCAGACTCTTGTTCGAAGACTCGGCCAGTCCATTTCCTTGGGGATAATATGTCGTTGAATGGTTGAGTACAATATTGTACTTTTGGCAAAAATTGATCATAGCCATAGATTTAAAAGCCTGAGCATTATCTGTTACTATCTTTTGGGGGCAGGTGAATCTAGATAAAATATTTTCTTTTAGGAAATATATTACCACTATATCTGTAGCCCTCCTGGTAGGAATAGCCTCTACCCATTTAGTAAAGTAATCTGTGGTAGTTAGGATCCATTTGTGTTGAGCACTGGAATGGGGGTTAATTTCGCCTATAAAATCCAATCCCCACTGCTGAAAAGGAGCCTCTATTTTGACTGGAACTAAAGGTAATGTTGGGAGTTTATGCTTGCCTGTGAATAGTTGGAAAGGCTTCCAATCCATGACTTTGGCATTTACATGCGAGAAAAGTTTAGGCCAATAATACCCTGCCCTCATGATTTTATAAGTTGTCGCTCTCCAAGCATGATGTCCCCCACATACTCCTTCGTGGAATTTGCTTATGACCTTCTCTGTTTCAGATTCAACCAAACAAACCAACATGAAGCTGAGTGGGTCCTTCCAAAACAAGTTACCTTCAGATATACAGCATTTAATCGCATGTAGTTTTAGCGTTTTGGCTATGGATGGAGATAAATCACCTGGGCACTTCAAAGTCAGTAGGTAGGATACTATTTTTGTGTACCAGTCAGAGGATGTAAACTTCTCTTCGATTCTGAATTCACTCGTTTTCTCATAGAGCTCGTTCATATCTTCATCTTCTCCACATCCCTGTATGCTATTTATGTCGAGGGCTCTGAAATTGGATTCAGCTAAGAGTTTATCCAAACCTTGACCCTTTATCAGCTTCGTAGGCTTTATTTCCAAATCAAATTCTTGAATTTTCGCAAGCCACCGTCCCCTTCTGCCATCACTATCAGGCTTCACTAAAATGTATTTTACAGAGCTAGTAGGTATATACACGATTATCTTCGAATGCAATACATAAGTCCTAAAAAAATTTAATTCCTTTACCATAGCATATGCTTGTTTTTCCATTATATCATATTTTAGTTCCATGTCTCTGAGACTTTTGTTGAAAAAGGATATCGGTTGTTCGAAACCTTCCTCATTCTTTTGGAGGATCACCGTGGAAATAGTGTGCTCAGAAGTGAATGAGAAAATGAGAAAATCCTTTAGATAGTCAGGGATTGCCAGTACAGATGCCTCTCTTATAACCCTCTTGATACGCGCAAATGATTCTTTGGCCTCTGTTGTCCATTTTACCTCATTATTTTTCTTTAACATACCTGTGTTTAATTTCACAATTTCAGCAAAGTTTGGAATAAACCTTCTCAAAAAATTTATCTTTCCTAAGAATGACTGGATTTCCTTTACATTTCTAGGAATATTTATTGTGTCTATAGCTTGAACCCTGCTGGGATCAATTTTAATTATGTCTCAGGACACAATATGGCCCAGGAGTTTACCTTCCCGCATGGCAAAGTGAGACTTTTTAGGGTTTAAAGACAGATGAACCTGCGGTATTTTTCAAAAGTCTGTTTGAGATGTATTAAATGGTCTTCGTCAGACTTAGAAAAAATGGTTAGTTCATCGAGGTAGATAACTACAAACTTGTCTCTTTCACCGACGAAAGTGATATCCATAGCACGCTGGAAAGTGGCACCTGCATTCATTAGACCAAAAGGCATTTTATCATACATGAATGTACCCTAGGGTGTAGCGAAAGTTGTTTTTTCTTTATCTTGTTCATTTACAACAATTTGATTGTACCCAGAGAAACCATCGATCATAGACATCCTATTTTCTCCGACTACCTTTTCTAAGACATGATCCATTTTAGGTAAAGGATAGTTGTCTTTTAGGGAAGATTTATTTAAATTTCTGAAATCAACACACAGTCTAATCTCTCCACTCGTTTTTCTAACCGGAACTAGGTTTGCCACCCAATCGGAGTATCTCAGTGGTACTATTATTTTTGCATCCAAAAGCTTCTTGACTTCTCTTTCGACTACGGGTAATAAGATAGGGTTGATTTGTCCAAGCTTTTGCGTAAAGGGTTTGATACCAGGCTTCAGAGGTATCTTGTGTTCGATCACGGTAGTGTCATAAGTCCTAAGCTCTTCATAAGACCAAGCAAAAACATCTTTATATCGTGAAAGAAAATATTTATACTTATTTTTCACCTTAGGAGGAAGATACTTTGATATTTTCACCATCCTGGGTTCTTCTTTTGTCCCTATATCGCAATATTCAACCTCTTCTGGTTGGGGTTGAAGAGTAGATTTTAAATGCATGTCATTTTGACCGAAAAGTCTCTCCAGGGGGATTAGTCCCTTTGGAATCTGATTATTTTTTAAAACTAACATGCGACGGTTGGAAATTTTTTCTTGGAACTCTTGAGGGTCTTCTCCTTCTTGCATGATAAACATGTTATCATTTTGATTCTCTTGATCGATGTGAGTTTCAGAAAAGTCACCCACTGCTTCGAGGAACTTTATGATCTGTTCGTCATCCTCGAAAACCTGCCAGTGTTGTATGTTGTTCGGGATGGATTGTCTGTGTCTTACCTCTATATGGTATTTTAATTTAAAAGCTATGGGGGGAACGAAATTCGAGGCTGCCTTGGCTAATGAATCAGCCTGCAAATTTTTGGTGCGTGGTATGAAATGGATATTTACAGATGAGAAGAAATTTTCCATTAGATCCCAGGCACAATTTCCATACGCTCTCAATCTCAGGTGTTTGGCCTGGTATTTTCGATTTATCTGTTTGACTATCAACTTAGCATCTCCATATACTTCCAGGTTCTTTATGTTCAGCTTCTTGGCAGCTTCCAATCCTAAAACTAAGGCTTCATATTCACATACATTGTTAGTGTAGTCTATATCCCATTAAATCCTGTAAGAAAAAGGGATGACAAACCTATTTTCAGGTGCCAAAAAAAGTACTCCTGCACAGGCTCCTTCACATGACAGAGCACCGTCAAAAAAAAAATTCCAGATCCCTGTACTATGCATATTTTATGAATCTTTCTCGTCTATGTAGTTTTCTTCTGTGCAACTATCTATACCATCATCAAAAGACAAAATACAATTTCCTAGATCTTGATTGGCAATGTAAACAACAAAATTGTTAGGATTCTGAGGATCGCTCACGGTATAGGCTAACCTAGTTTCCCTGTATAACCTAGTAATTTGCCCAGCAAATACAAGAATTGTGGCATAATTCATGTCCAATTGAAGGGATCCCCCAAGTTTGTCTCCCCACGAGCTTGATAATAGTAATCCATCTTTTGGGGGGATATGAGCAATAACTACATCCATCAGAACACTTTTGACTCAGACCTGTGCAAGGGTGACTACTAAATATTTTATCATACCTAAGCACTTGACTCTTCTTGAATCAAAAGAGTACAGATCTCTGTAAGGTCGGGTGATCTCGAGGCCTAGTCTATCCATAATAGATTTGGGCATCGCATTATGTGAAGCTCCAGAATCTAGCATGCAGCTATGTAGCAGTCGATCATGCACATTTAGGGTGATATAGAAAGGGGCAATGGTGTCTCTGGCGCCCTTGAAATGTTGACCGAAAGTGATATTTGGCTTGTCATCTTCCAAATTTATTTCGTCTGATTGACTTTCTTGATCTTAAAAATCTATCACCTTGGTTATTTGTTTTCAATATGCAAGGTTTTTTTCTAATTCAACCAGCGGAATCGGTATTTTGATCCTATTTATTTCATTTTCGACACTAAAACCACCGCCACCTTTGTATGTTTCCCTGGTTAAAACCTCGAGCTCTTTCTTATCTAACTTATTTGTCTGAGCTGACTTATTACTCATGAGCTTTCTTACCAGAGAGGGTGTCTCAGCTGTCTTGATTTCCCTAGTTTGTGTCTCAACTTCCTTCATTTTGAGGTTGGATGTTTCAGTCTCTTTCGGGGCAGGCACATATATTTCACCTCTAGGAAGAATTTTCTTTGGTTGAGGAATCGACGTAGGTTTGTTCTTAGACCTCAATTCATACCTCGATTGGACCCCAGTTGTCATGGAATCAGACATTTCTTGACATACAGCGAAGTCATTGTTGTTTATATCATCTTCTCCATTTGACGGTTGGGGTGTGTTCAACGACCTCTCATAATCTTCTTTAGTTACATAGGGTTGAATGCAGTCATCACCCAAATTTGTCACGTCTTCTTCAAGTCCCTCGAAATCTTCTAGGTCATTTCCTCCTATAAAATTTTCATTTTTTAAAGGGGTTTGGATTTTCTGATCTTCATTTTTAACCTGCCTTTGTTGATTTTGAGGGTTGGGGTTTCTTCTAAATTCTCTTTTAATGAAAGGATCACTCTTGGATTGGTCTAGCTCCATTCTGGAAATCTTATTCTACAATTCTTTAATTACCCTAGCCATATAATCCATTTTGTCGTCTGTAGATCTATTAGATCTTGAGGGTCCTGCTTGTTCCCTAAAACGTCTGGTTTCTCTGTTCCCTGTTTCTATCCTAGTTTTCAACTTACCAGAGGCCATCATGTTGGACTCAATTTCTACAACATCATCCTTCATTTGGGTTAAGGTAGCCCCCCGCCTTTCTCTTAAGAGAAGGGCGAAGTCTGGTTTGAAAGCTCCTGCGAAGGTTACTTTGGCTCCAAGTTGGGAGGGTTTGACTTCGGCTGGGATCTTATTATACATTTTATTAAATCTTTGGATAAATTTCACAATTGTTTCTGAATTCCTTTTCTTTAAAGATCCAAACTCAATTAGATAATATAAGTGGTCTTTTCTGTCACCCCATCTTCTAAGAAAGGCATCTTCTAAGGCATCGTAAGATAGGATAGACCCTGTGGGTAGGCTTCGAAACCAGGTTTGTACCTGTCCTTCAAAAGTTTGAACAAATAATCTCGAATAAACATCTTCGTGTTCCAGACCTAGAATATCAGCGAACTGATCGAAGAAATTTATATGTTCAGCTGCAGTTAAGTCCCCTTCCCCTGTAAATTTTGGTAAATTTTTTATATAATTTTCAGGAAGGTCATGAAGAGGCGTGGGTAGAAATAAAGATGCATATCTCGTAGCCACTTTAGTGAAACCTCTGGGGGGTGGGGGAGGCACTTGGCCCCCCACTCCTCCTCCGGTGGCCGCTATTGGTATTATGTGACGGGGATAGGGTGTGTTATATAGCGGGTTTTGGAAGACTAAAAACATATTCTTAGCTTCTTCGGGAGATGAGATAAGTGAATACGAGTGAACGGAGACGCGAGGACTTGGATCTTTGGATTTGCAGGAGACGTAATCAGGGGATCCCGCGGGTGTGAGATTTGAGTATATAGTATACTCTTCGAGCCTCGGTGAGGTCGAGAAGTCTGAAAGGAGAGTCGGCAGGATATCAACTACTGATAAATTTACTATTGGGCTTTTACCTTTGTGTCCAACAGAGGTTTTCGAAAGGATTTCACTTTTAACTGCAGAGATGAATAAAAATGAATTAGTGGAATCAGGAGGTGTACTATGCAAAGTTGAAGATTCACAAGAACTTTTGGTCTTGGGTTGCGAGTGTTTGAGCTGATAGACTGCAGTAGTCAACTTAAGAGAACCTCTAGCCTTTAGTATTTTTTGGGGATCTGAAACAGGCATGGTTTGCTTGTTCTCTAGGTTTTGTCTATATTCCTTACACCGGATGCTAGCTTACTTATACGTAGATTCGCCAAGTGAAAGATAAGAAAATACTTTAGAAAGCGCTCACTCTTTTTTCACTATCAAAGGGTGAAACTTGAAAATATGTCGTTCTTCCCAGGGAAAAGGTTTCATAACTTTGTCCCCGGCAACGGCGCCAAAAAGATGTTGTTCTAGAGTCTGTACTTAAGGATTTAAAAAGTACAATGTCTAGGCATCTAAAAGTTAGTAAGATGTAAAAAGGGAGGAGGGTATACCTTCGAGAAAGGAAGCTAGGGTTGATTTATAGGTTGTCGTTGTCTGGCTTCCAACTGTTCCTAGATGTTTATATCCCTTTCAATTGCAGCCCATGAATGTTCAAGTTATGCCTGGGTGTTAGCCGTTTTAAGTATGGTATTAAAGAGATTTAAAGCGATATGGGTTTGATCTGTCAAGTCGGGTTCAATATTGGGTTGTCCTACAACAGGGACAGTCATAGAGGAACAGAAAATTTAAGGAAATATGAAAGTTTTTATGCTGTATCAATTTGTTTTTATAAAAGAGAACTTTAGAAATCAATATTAAAAGCAAAATGCAAACCAAAGGCCTTTTTCCGTAACTGTGTTATATTTGAAATAAATGGTGCATGAATTATGGGAAAAACATTAAGTCGTCTATAGAATAAGGCTCTTATCGAGAGAGAATCTTACTCTGTAAACAGAAGAAGAAAATAAGATAAGAAATGGTCCGATGAAGCATAAAATATGACAACCTAAATATTTACAGGTCTTGTACATACTAGTATCCGATGCAGAGGAAAAAATGTAAACAATAGATAGCTAAACATTAATCACTACAGTAGAAGTTTTACTAAATTGCAATGTGACATTCATCAAATATATATAAGTGAAATAAGAATGAATATGAAATAACAAATAGAACAAACTCATAACACAGTAGTGACGGAATTAGGAATCTCCAGATTGATTTGTATTAATTCTCGAGAAGAGACAGTCTCTATTACAATGAATAAAAAAGGGTCCAGCCCCTAGCACCTTCTTCAAAATGTATCTTTATACAAATTTTTATGCGCTAGAATCTCCATAGTTCCAGAGGTTTTCGGTTACAATAAAAGAAGTTGAAATGTTTCGTTTCTCTATCTTTGTTCTCATCTGGTACCTGAAACCTGCCTCTTCGCATGCTCCTTGCAAATAACGCACTTCTCCACCAGCTGTGATATCAACTTAGATGGCTCTGCTTGATTATTTGCCTCAAAAATATAGCAGTCTTTCATCAATAGCGGCAGCTTTCCTTCCACCTGTTGATATTTGGCATTGATAGAGAATAACAGTATACTCGGTTTAATTAGCCATTTGTCTATTTGCACTATGTCTATTTGAGTTATTTGTTATATTTTGGCTAATTCTCTTCCTTCATTTTCCTTGATATTTAGCATATATTTAGTTGTATTGATCTGACCCAGTATCTCCATGCCACTTTCACCATCGGAACCCAAACAAATCTCACTTAACAAACCGAAAATTTCTTCTCAAGATTTCCTTAGCTTCATATCTTGTTGTTTGCCTTCGGATATATTTCGCTCGCATTCTTTCAACAAGATATTACCCCTGGTCTACTCTGCGATGGGAAAACTAGAACTATTGCTTGCTTCCCTTCTCATTGTGGCTATAATAGCCTCCTGGAATGCCACCCGAGCTGCTCCAGCATCCCTTTATTTAAGAGAGAGGTTTTCCAACACCTAATCAATGAGTTGGAAGCTGCTTTGAATTATTTCTACTTTAACAGGCAGACCCTGCTACGCCACCGATAACCTTTTTCTGATCTCTATTGCCTGGGATTGAAATATCCTGATATCAATTACCTGGCTTTCAGTGAATTCTAGTTTGGCCCAAAGCTGGTCTATCAATTCTCCCTGTTGGCTTATCTGAGTCTGACTCATCTGAACCTTCAACTGTATCTGTTCGAGATCAACTTTAAGCCTCTCGATTTCTTTTTCATCTTCTATTCTTGCTTGCTCTAAAGTTTCACTTGCTTGATATTTAGCGACAGCCTCTGTTGTAGCTAGTTTAGCCTCCTGTGTCTTGATCGAATGATTTTTTCGTTTTAGCTGATCTTTTAGGGTCCCGACTAAATATTGGTAGAGTTCTTGTCTCACAACCACTTTCCTCTTCTTATCGAAGAAAAATTCATTCAGAGGTATCTCTTCTACTAATATAGGTGTCAATGTTTCACCCAAAATCCAACCTATGTCCAGGATTTCCTTTGCAGACTATAGGGGGGCAATGGAGGTGATGGGATTGCTAACCTGTTTAGAATATTTCCTGGGAATAGTGACCGAAGTTGTCTTGCTTGGAGGATAAAAAGCCTCGGCTTCCTGTTTTGGGCCCCCATCTTGCTCTTTATTATCCTGTTGTTCTTCTTGGCTGGGTGCTGAACCTTTAGAACCTCCAGCTTCTGTTTGCTGCTCCTCTGCTATCGTCGAATCTTCACCCCATAATACTGGAGGAAGGCAACTCTGCCTATGCTCTTGGAATGTGACAACATCGGCCCTCTCTTCGGGAAACAAGGCTTGTATACGAGCCAAAACCTCGTCATAAGATTTTACGCCTCAAAAAATATCTTCATGAGGCGAATTCTCGTGCTCAAATCTTTTAAGGCCACAGCTGACCAAATGATTACTCATGACCCTGTGTGGATCGTGTTTCTTGAATTCGATGTGAACCAACTTTATATCTTCTAGGTTTGTTGCCTCGGCCTTTTCATGCCTGAAGTCTAATAATGAATAGGTGTTTAAATGAACAGGAAAAGGTGGCCATACCTTTTTTGAAAACCCTTTCAGTTCTTTACTAATACCGTCAATTATGGTTTTCCTGGCGATCTCATGACAAGCCGGCCTGTCGAGTATAACTAAGGTTAAAGCATGAGGAGGGACAGAAGTGCTGAAAACCTTGATGTATGAAAATTCTTTATCCACGTACCAATCGTCCACTCTGCTTAAATTTGTCGTGATGCTATCCAATATCCTGGGTGGCGGATTATCGAAGATGGCAACATGCATCAGTACCATTACCCAGTTGAAGATTTCATATATGAAATCTGAAGCCTTATCCTCCCAAAGCTTAGAATGGTATACATGGACTGGCTCAACATCCGATGGAGCCCAGCTACAATTCATCAAGGGAAAAGGCATCATGGAACATACTGCATCCATGAGATATGCGGACATAAAAAATGAAGTAGCTTTCCCGCTCTCGTTCTGCATCTGATATTCTGTAATCCGACTGGTCAATCTATCTAATAACATTTTGGCCCAGTCAAAAGAAGAGCCTTCTGCTGCTGAGTATATCAAGGGCACCTATGGGAGGAAACAATGCATGGTGTCTTCCCTCTAGTACAATCTATAGGTCATCATTGCCACATATTTGAACTGTGGTTCCAAAGAAGATATGAAATAAATTCCATTGATGTATACCCTGAACTTCGTTGGGTGTGAGACCAATTCCTTGATCAAATCAAATAAACTTTTCGTGTATTGCTTTCATTCCTTTTGTTTAAAACCCTCTAGAAATTCTGCACTATATGTGAAGTCTGACGTGGGTGGTAACTTGTACATCGCCTGTAAGTTTTCTGGTCTAAAGGTCCCAACAATGACCTTCTGCTCGTTGATGATGGTTTTGGTAGGGATGTCTACATCATCTAGTGCCCATCGGATCATGTCATAGTAAGGTAGAAGGTGTGGCCTAGCCGCTACTTTGTGCATCTCTGCCTGGACAAGGATATTGTATTTGGTAGTCATGTCATTTTTCTCGTTGTCACTAGAATCGTCCGAACAGTTCACCACATATGATTGCAAAACCTCTGAGAGGTATGACCAGGTTCACATGGAATCAACGCTTCAAGGTGAAGTATCCAAAACATTATCAGAACCTTGTCCTGAAACCTCAGCGCTTGCCTTGGATGCTTTTCACGGGGCCATGACAGGAGATTGTAACTTAGCTCTTCTGCAATAAAAATGTGTATACATTTAGAATTTAGCTTACTGATAAAAACTTCTCTGTGCAGGATAGAAATGAAATTTATGAATAAAATAGGAAGCAAAAGATCTATATCTTCAAACATTTAACATATCGATGTCCTTACGAACAGAACGGTCCAATCATATTTAGATAGAGATTTTGGCAATAAAAAACCTATCCTTACTTTGTCGTTTCGCCTTATTTCCAATTAATGTCATAAAATTTGACGGTTCGTGGCACAAGTTGGCGCAAGGAACATTTGAAATTACCTCGTAAACTGTCCATTATTATCATTTGGATTAAACATTGATTATGTTGTCTTGGCTTCCTTAATCAGGATTTAAATCAATATTTCGACGTTCACTGTATCGAGACTTTTAACTCTATCCTTTCGAGCCTTTAAAACCTGAGATTGCGATGATTAGTTTTAATTAAGCAAGGACGTAACTAGGATTAAGTGCTTTAATTAATTATGCTTTATTTTATATCACAACTTCGCGGCTCGAGACTTCGAAGGTATAGTTTCTAGGAGAAATGTAAGTCGAGTTGCGAAATTTCGAGGAACTTAATCATGGGAAAAAATAATCAACCCTGACTCTAACCTGGGTTACTTAGGTAAAAGTTTTGTGGCTTCATGTTTTGGAGTTTTAGCGGTAATGTTTTAGGAGAGAGTGAACGCCGAGACACGAAATCCCGACAGCACTTGACTGGGATTTACATGGTCTCACTCTTAGATTTCGCCTGAGGTAATCTTTTAAAACTCTTCGCGACTTCGCACATCGGGGTTTGTAAATATTGTGACTTGTAACTCATGAAGAGTGATATTTCGAGGTACAAAAAGCAACAACCTTTGTTTAACGATAAAAAGTGGTAACTTATGAAACATCACATCCCCCGCTATTTCGCATATCGAGACTACTGATATTTTCAGTAGGTGAATGTCACGAAGGGAAAAAGAACTTAAGAACGGACATTTGACTTTAAAAATAGATTTGAACCAAATGTAAAGGTGGCTCCAACACCTTCAACTCCTCCAACATTTTGGAGGAGTTCCCATCAATTCCTCCAATACAAAGCAGAGGATTTAGTTGAAACTCCTCTTATACATATCGGGGAAGTTAGTTCAAACTCCTATGATTCATATCAGAGGAGTTAGTTCAAACTCCTCCGATGGAAAATCCAATGAGTTAGTTAAAAATCCTCTGATGGAAAGTCATAGGAGTTAGTATTAACTCCTCAGATGGTAATTCATAGGAGTTAGTATTAACTCCTTTGAAACCTAAAAAACTTCCTTTCGTAAAATGACCATAACGTTTGACGCTGGTGTTCATTTCATGCATTATTGATACCGTTGGAAAGGTATTTTCAATTTCTATAACTTCCTAGTTATATTATTTGAGAAATTTATAACCTGTGGTATACGGTTTTTTTAATATATAACACCTTGTTAATAGACATGGAGAACACCACACCTCAACCGCGAGCAAAGGAATCATGAATCAAAATCAAGGAATTTTATATGAAGTCTTGATTACCTATATTTCAGTTTTATTGGTTTAAATGTTTGTCTTAATAAGTATCCCTCTTATACCACTCATCTACAATGGTTCCAGGTACTGATGTCGAGATGAGGATGCACTCAACATCCTTATAGTGCGATCTACATCCAAGGACAATAGATCATTAAGGACAACATCAATTGTCATAGTAGCGGGAAGTAGTGAAAGGAATCGAGATCAAATGGTTGAAGAGGAGGCATGAACCCCATTATGATCAGTTATCAAACTTGGACAACCAAGATGTTTCGATGTCCAAACTAGTCATTATGGTGGGTGAGAGGAACTATAGCCAAAATCCACGATGGCCCACTTGCGCTAGAGGACAAATTTGAAGTGTAATTGTTGTCTTTGTTACTCATTATTACAAACGGAACAAGACAAATGTTGGAAGGTGAAAGGTCACGGGGGAAGGCAAAAGGCCAAGGGTCACATTGAACCTCATTAAATACTATAATTGTACCCAAAGAAGGGATTTTGTCTCTTCAAACATTGTACACTTCTGAACTACTTTGGGAATACAATGTCAACTAAAATTGGAGAGTTTTCCTTAGAGTTTTCATGTACTATTGTTGAAACTATTAATACAGAGAAGCCCTCGGGGCCAACTTTTGATAGAGAGAAGGACTCGCATGTGTCATTTTTTTGTTGCGAACTATTTCAAGTAGAATGTTTGTTTTTCACATGGATTGTAAGATCATGTTTGTTCATGGACTATTCTAATAAAATATATGTCTTCTTGTAGTTTTTTTACTCTTTATTATATTACATGTCATGAGCGAATGAGTTGTGAATGAATTAAGAAATGTGACTTAGACTATTCTGGTTATATAGTTGTATGCATGTGTTTCTAACTGTGCACCTTCATGATAGCTATCTCATTGGGGTTTATGCATATTTTAGTTTCATAACAAGTCATTTTGTTATTATAGTTTGCTCCTAGCTAGGATAGGGTAGATTAGAAGTATATTAGATACATATATTTACATAGTATTCATATACATCTTTCATTTTCATAACCATCCATAATTCACACTCATTAGTGGACCGACCACAACCGATAGAACCAAACCTGCAATGGTTGTCAGGACATAATCCAAATGGGTTCCCTATTCCAAATGGTGGGAGGTCTAATTGGAAATTATTACCAAGGGTAACCCCTTACTGTTGTCAGGCGAATTTAGACCTATCAACACGCCCCGGTGCCTCTGATAACCACTATTAATATAAAATACTAAAACATTGTTTTCTATTCTATAAGAACTAAAATGAATCACGGTTCTCCCCAATAACAAAGCACGCCAGTGCTCCCCCAATAACAAAGTGCATTAATGATCCCCCAATAAGAAAATTCACCATCTCTCTTCCTAATAACAAAGTGCACTAATTATCCCCCAATAACAAAGTGCACCAGTGCTCCCCCATTAATAAAGTGCATTGGTGCTCATGTTCTTGTCAACAACACCATGGAGTTTAAAATAAAAATAAATTTGTTCACATGTTTGGAAGTGTGCAATAAACAGTAATGAGGCACTAGTGATTATATTCATTAATAGAGCACCAGTACTTCTATTATTTAATAGAGCATCGATGCTTCTATTAATTTATAGAGCATTGATGCTTCTATTAATCTTATTTTGTAAAAAACTCATAGTTTTTATATCAGATGGTTCTTGTCCTTTTTTTATAGAATATGGTTGATATAATTTCAAGGAAAACAACTTATTTTAGTGATTGCAATGTTAGATCATTCCAACTAGAGAACAAGGAAAGTTCTTTAAGTTGTATTAAAAATACAATATATTTTAATTATTTGTAGGTTTAAATTAATAACGTGTGTTGATTAATGTGTGACATGGAAATTCCAAGGGATAAATGAGGGAAAAACCAATACATGATTGTGGGGATGTCAAAAAAATTGTGTAAGAATATGGTAAAAGAAATGAACATAATTGCATCATAGGAGGAGTCATCCCAACAATTACAATGTGCATAAGAGGAATGTAAAAAAAAAAATGTTGTAGAAAAGGAAAAAAAATGAAACCCATTCAGCACATAAGATAGGACGACGAGTAATAAAAGGGTTGGTCACAAATTTTGTGAGTTCTTACTTCTTTTATCTTACTTAAAATGTCATCTTTGTTATGGTATTTATATTTAAATAATTAATTTACACTTATTCATGGATGTCTTCTAATAGGTGATAACATACAAAGAAGAGCCAACTAAAGAATTGATGGACATTGGGTTAAGTATGGGTTGTGAGTATATGTTGAAGTATCAAGGTTTAATTGAAAATTTTCTAAGTGGCTATGTTGTTTAACTTCCCTTGTTTTATAATTAATGGAGCAACAAGAAACCATTGTATTAATTATGTCGACAGTGCTTTGTCATGGCATATTAAACATGTAGGAAATAAAGTATGGAGTGCATCCAACAAAATAAATTTTGAGAGATGGCATGAAGCATGGCTTCAATAGAATTTGTATTGTTTATGAAACAATCGTTGTTTTGGTACACTTTTTTATTTACACAATCATGTATATTCTACTATATATATAGATGTAGATATACTTATTACACTTTATTTCTATGTTTGTAGATATTGGAACATGAAGAGGTGGAACATCAAAAACAAGTTGATCAAGAAAATTAGGTTAAATAACCAAAGCATAATATTTCCTACAGGTGATGAATAAATGAGGCATGCACGCAACTCAAGCGATGATAGCAATTCAAGTGATGTCGAATGAAAAACAATAAAATTGAATGTTACCGCAAGTTGTATGTTTTGGAATATTTGTCTATAAAAATTAGGGATTTTGTTCAACGTACTCAACATATTGTCCCAATTTCATGAAAACATGTTACTAATGAGTGTAACAATTATATTTTGGTTGCATTTTGATTATTGTGGGCCTTTATGTTGTCCCATTTTGTATGATGATGGGTCACTTATTCATATATAATAAAATGGGTTCCTTATTTTATTGCATTGTCAAATGTTGTAAAATGTTGTGTTGATGATTAATTAATATATGGATGATTTAAATTGTTACAAATAATATAGGTGCACTCTATTGGATAACACATCAATGCAGTCATTTTATCAAAGTGCAATAACAGAAATATTAAATTCAATATTACTATAACAAATATTTGATTTTGAGATGATTAATTGAAAATTTGTAAAAAAAACAATTAATTAAAATATATACATATTGTTGCACTACATTTTTTTTGAACTCGCTAAATGGTGCATTTTTATGAGTTATATGAACTAGTGCTAAAATTTGCATGAACTACATTTCATCTGTATGAGTTATATGAACTAGTGCTAAAATTTGTATGAGTTATATGAACTACATTTCATCTAGTTCATTTCAGAGTATAGCTTCTTGTTGTATGTCATTGTTGTCATCTTCTCTTCTAGTGGCAAGATACTCATTTTCTCTTTAAACTTATGTTCTTTCTCTTTCCCAACTTGAATCTTCTGCCTAATTTCTTGTAACTTTTCATCTTCTATCAATCGAGTCCAGACTTATATGCTTTGTTCACAAATTTTGGCACACTTTGCTTCTAAACTCTTGATATTATCAACAATCGTGTTCACCATATTCTCCCTTTTCTCTCTCTCTCCTCAAGTGGAGTACCTGGTGTAGTGTCCCCAAGGCCGAGCCCCATTGCAAATCATGATATATGAAATGAATTGTAAACATGTTCTATAGGCTGGTGAGCCAAGTTTTGTATAAGCTGGTAAGCTTATGTTTTTGTTAGGCCAGGGAGCCTAAGTGTTGAAGGCCAGGAGCCTGTTGTTGTACTTGTATGTATCCAGAAAGATTAATAAAAAAAATATAAACACCGCCAGGCGCAGACTGACCACGATGAATGAGTGAAGGGGGACTGAGCGTCCACATAACGGGCAAGGGATTAGGGGCTGGAAGGTGGGAAAAAGGGGCTAAGTGTTGAGCCTAGGGGCTAATCCTAGGGGGCTTAAGCCTAGGATTAATATTTTAATATTATTCCCAAAAAGACATGTGTATTTTATTTTATCCTAAGTTTCTGGCAAGGGGAAAACGTGCAAAAGGGATGCATGTAGAGGGAACGCATGCAATTCCCAGGGTGACAAGTGTCAACCCTGGTGCATGCAAATATAATAGACGAGATGAACCATGTGAGAGGGGGCGTCTCCATTCTACCCGACCGACCGAGCGTGAACCCATCCAATCTCTGCAAGAATACCCTGGTACAATCCCGAAACCAAGACAGTGAGACTATCCCGTGATTACTGGACCTATTTGGGAAGCGTGTGTCTGTTTTTCCCAATTGGTTGTTGCGGCCGCGCAGTGTTGGATTGCACGTGGCATAGTGGCTAGAGTAAGCTCATGTTGAGCTTGTGTATGACCTCTCTTCTGGAGAGGGAGGCGACTGTGTTTGGAAGAGGCAAGTTGTCAGGCCTGTGAGCAGCTCTATCGCGGTGAAAGAGTTTGATGGGAAGTGGTTCTTCCAGAGAGTGCCCAGCACCAGCTACGGGCTCTGAGACTTCTTGATCTGGCCTGTTGCCGAGACCCAGAGAGGGAGGTTAGCACCGATGGACTGTGTGTGTGAAGGTGTATACTCCCGGGTGGAACAGGCATGTGGGGAATGAGAGTCTGGTAGTAGTGGGCGTAAGATGGCATCCTTGGGAAGAATCCTTCTAGATATTTTTGTGTTGTTTTCCCTGTAACCTCAGCCTAGCCTAGGATTTCTTGCCTTGGGGTGGAGCTCAGTCCCAGCTCGGGGGTGACCCACTGTTGAGATGATGAGCAGTGCGGTCTAAGGCTGGGAGGTTCGTGGAAGGCCTGCACTTGGTTGGTGGATTTCACCACTGTTACAAGATAAGTATCTAACTAAGTTCTTATCACATTTTGCATGACTATGCTACATAAATTATCATGTTTTCCGCTGTGTATATGAATTACTGTTAAATGCTATGGATTGTTTCATTGTAGCCGTAAATTATACGTTTTACTCTGAGTTAAATGTATTTCTTTACTTGAATGCATGTGATTATATAATGCCTGTATGAATTATGTGAAAGTGCATGTACAGAATGTTACCTAGTGAGTTATAAGCTCTGGGTAGGCAAAAAGGTACACTAAAAATTGGTATCAGAACGTTTATATGCCCAGATTAGTGAAAGGGGTGCGTTACAAATTGGTATCAGAGCCAAGGTTTTGACGTTGAGCCTAGATGGGCTAGTGGAGTGGTCATTGGACCGATAATGTGAAGGAAATTGGGCCTAGAATGGTCAATTTCGGACCTCAGTTTGTTCCGGAGTGTCAATTAGTTGCTTGACCGCGCTTACGAGCTCTGGAAATTTAGCGGTGCAGTGAAACCGTAGCCGGTGTGGTCTATGGCCACGGGGAGACAGGTCTCTACACCAATGGTGTTATAACTTTAGGATATATTCGGGAGGGAAGGCGAGCCCTCATGACCTTCGGATCTGGAACAATGTGTGTAAAGGATTAAAATTTATTTGGAAATGACACAAGAGTGTGGAAATCGCGATACGCGAAATCCCGAATTGGTTAGAAACCATCTGAGTTGTCAAATCTCAGCCGAAAAACCCGTCAGTCGTAGGATCTGTCGGGAGATGTCCGAAGGTTAAACCTCTGAGACTAGGGGAAAAAGTTCTGAAATAGATCTAGACCATCCGCAAAACGGAGGACACGTGTCGTGAGATTTTCCATTTCGGAAAATCGGAAATCGCGATATCGGAGTCACGAAGGAGGTCGAGAATTTTCATGGTAAAAGTCCCCGGAACGATCAGAACCGTCCATCTTGAGGAGGACGTGTGGTAGCAATCGACGCCATCTGGAAAGGACCGACAGGAAATTGTTGATCGGTGTTTGGATCGTCGGATATCGGGGATCCTAGTGACAAAGTGTTTATGCATTTTGGAATCTCGAACCGTGAAACCCAGACGAGAGGTTTGACTATGGTCATGGGGTAGAGGTCACGTGGACCAGGAGCTAAACCAGGAGGGCTAACATGTGAGGGACGCGTCAGGATTCAGAGAATCGCAAATCCTTAGGAAATCTGCATTTGGACATTAGGAAGTCCAAAAATCCGATAGGAGGTAAGACTGTGGTCTTATGGGAGGCAGTCACATGGACCTCGGC
>ML779728.1:543502-555089 GCA_009831015.1 Picea engelmannii
AATTTTGAAAGACTTGCAGAGGCAGTGTAAGTTGCACTGAGGACAGTGCAAAAATAAGGGGAGGGGGATTGTAGTGTCCCCAAGGCCGAGCCCCGTTGCAAATCATGATATATGAAATGAATTGTAAACATGTTCTATAGGCTAGTGAGCCAAGTTTTGTATAAGCTGGTAAGCTTATGTGTTTGTTAGGCCAGGGAGCCTAAGTGTTGAAGGCCAGGAGCCTGTTGTTGTACTTGTATGTATGCAGAAAGATTAACAATAAATAAATAAACACCGCCAGGTGCAGACCGACCACGATGAATGAGTGAAGGGGGACTGAGTGTCCACAGAATGGGCAAGGGATTAGGGGCTGGAAGGTGGGAAAAAGGGGCTAAGTGTTGAGCCTAGGGGCTAAGCCTAGGGGGCTTAAGCCTGGGATTAATATTTTAATATTATTCCCAAAAAGACATGTGTATTTTATTTTATCCTAAGTTCCTGGCAAGGGGAAAACGTGCAAAAGGGATGCATGTAGTGGGAACGCATGCAGTTCCCAGGGTGACAAGTGTCAACCCTGGTGAATGCAAATATAATAGCCGAGATGAACCATGTGAGGGGGGGCCTCTCCATTATACCCAACGGACCGAGCGTGAACCCATCCGATCTTTGCAAGAATACCCTGGTACAATCCTGAAACCAAGACCGTGAGAATATCCCGTGATTACTGGACCTATTTGGGAAGCGCGTGTCTGTTTTTCCCAATTGGTTGTTGCAGTCGCGCAGTGCTGGATTGCACGTGGCATACTGGCCAGAGTAAGCTTGTGTTGAGCTTGTGTATGACCTCTCTTCTGGAGAGGGAGGCGACTGTGGTTGGAAGAGGTAGGTTGTCAGGCCTGTGAGCACCTCTGTCCCGATGAAAGAGTTTGTTGGGAAGTGGTTCTTCCAGAGAGTGCCCAGCACCAGCTATGGGCTCTGAGAATTCCTGATCTGGCATGTTGCTGAGACCCAGAGAGGGAGCTTAGCACCGATGGACTGTGCGTGTGAAGGTGTATACTCCCGGGCGGAACAGGCATGTGGGGAATGAGAGTCTGGTAGTAGTGGGCGTAAGATGGCATCTTTGGGAAGAATCCTT
The DNA here is from genome assembly GCA_009831015.1 of Picea engelmannii. Lineage (NCBI taxonomy): Eukaryota > Viridiplantae > Streptophyta > Pinopsida > Pinales > Pinaceae > Picea > Picea engelmannii. The sequence continues at coordinate 544,611 of ML779728.1, forward strand.
CTAGATATTTATGTGTTGTTTTCCCTGTAACCTCAGCCTAGCCTAGGATTTCTTTCCTTGGGGTGGAGCTCAGTCCCATCTCGGGGGTGACCCACTGTTGAGGTGATGAGAAGTGCGGTCTAAGGCTGGGAGGTTCATGGAAGGCCTGCACTTGGTTGGTGGATTTCACCACTGTTACAAGATAAGTATCTAACTAAGTTCTTATCACATTTTGCATGACTATGCTACATAAATTATCATGTTTTCCGTTGTGTATATGAATTACTGTTAAATGCTATGGATTGTTTCATTGTAGCCGTAAATTATACATTTTACTCTGAGTTAAATGTATTTCTTTACTTGAATGCATGTGACTATATAATGCCTGTATGAATTATGAGAAAGTGTGTGTACAGAATGTTACCTAGTGATTTATAAGCTCTGGGTAGGCAAAAAGGTACACTACAAATTGGTATCAGAGCGTTTATAAGCCCATATTAGTGAAAGGGGTGTGTTACACCTGGTATTGTGCATGCCTCTAATTCTATAATCTTTGAGTGGAATCCTTGAATATATTTGTCGATCTTTGACACCTTCTCTTCTATTGGAGTATCCACCTCCATTGGTACTTCTGGAAGTTCCTTGTACACTTGTTTGAATTCCCATTACATCGTCTCTACCTTTTGTCAAGCCTCATCCCTTTCCTTGGTTACTTTGTTGCAGTCAATATGAAAATCTACATTCGCTATCGTGACCTTAACCAACTCATTGGAGGTCTTTTCTACACGTAAGTTGAGTTCTTGCATAACGTTGACTTGCAATCCTTGTAACATCTCTATTGGAAAATTTGAAAAATATAAGTCAATGTGATTTAAGGCTTGCGCCTACACCTACATATTGGTCGATGTGAATGTTATCACCCCTGGTGGTATCTATACCATCCTTCATTCTCCTGCTACTTCCAATGACTGAAAGACTATCAGTCTCACTTCTGCAGTATGTGATGTGCTTGTTGCTTGTGCATCTTCTAACTATCATGTTGGCATGATCCTTGTTTCTTCTAACATCTAATGAAACTTAGCCATATTCTCTTCTATATTATTTTTCATCTCCTCATTTTGTTGTTCCTCACACTAAAATGTGTCATCTATAACTTCCTTAAACTGATCACCAATCTTTTCCAGATCATCCTTCATCAATTCTTGTATATTCAATTCCTTCACATCCTTACTCCTCTTTCTATGTGGCATTGATTTTTCTTTGTCGATATCTTTCCTCTTATCCCCGGGGCATGGTATAGTCTTCCCTTTTTCGTTTCCTTTCCCTTCTTCTTCTCCCCTTCTTGGTATTTATTCAATCTCTGGTTGTTGTGTCTCTGGTTTCTCAATCGTCGTCAACGGGATTTTCCAATTTGCATCCAATTCTTACATGATGAGTCTCAGTTCTTTCTTTGTTATATTGTACTTCACGGCTAGACATTCTTCTCTTGGATCCTTCTTTGCTTGAATGTAGATATGGTGGTGATCTATCTTGAAACAAAGAAATTATTTATATGTTTCTACTATCTGTCATTGTATCCATGGTGTATCCTAAATACATTGCCTAATGGTCTCTTTGTAAATATAAAAAGAAATATTATTGTCTAATTGTCGCTCCTTATGTGCAGTGTGCAACATGTTCTGATATCTTGCGGCCAAGCATGCCTTATCTTTTGCTCCCAAAAATTGTGCATCATCCAGCTCCCTCCATGCTGCTAATGCAATTAAAATTAATAGCCACATGTAGTGAAATTTAGTGTCTTTATCTTGTTCCTATTCACAATCAATCAAGAATTGGTTCAGCAAAAAAAATTCCGATCTCATCTACATTCCCTCACAACTTATAGTCCAATACTTATGTCACAAACCTCATTATAGGGTCGCGTATTCTTGCTATATCCAAATCGTGCACTCCTCTATCTATATGAAACTTCTCTCTCATGCTCTCTGATAAATCCTTCTCATTCTTCTTGTCTGAAACTTACAGTGAGGGGTTCTCCCCTTGCGATGGTAGTCTAATAATTTACACAATTATATATGTGTCAAGGGAGACCGGCCTATAGAGATATAAGTAACCTCCATGCACATATATCAACAAGATATTTATGTTGGTTTTGATCTATGTGTTCCTTCCAAAACGTGGTATATCGAATAAATTCAGGATGCCAACTTTCTCCAACTGTGTTGCCCATGTTCGTGGCTCTATCACAATCATCTGTGTTTCTGCATTGATTTATTTCTTCAAATAGTTTCTTGACTCTAGCTATGGGAATTTCTTATCATCTGTAATATCATGCTCTGCATACTTTAAATTTGGTACCAAGACTAACATATCTTCCTCCATTATCACTCCAAGTGGGATTTCTAGCTCCACAAGCGGATACTTACCATATTTCGAAAACCTGAATGGCTTCGTTGTATCCTTCCCTGGTGGTATGTAATCTCTTGGAAACCACATCTATGATGAGGATTCCCCCCAGGTTTCTTCAACTACAGGTACCTCTTATGCTTGACGTCATTTTTTCCTTGGTGTTTATGTCGATACTGTTGTTTCCTTGGGTGGTCCCATCTGTCACTGCAATAGAAAAACTCTCTTGGCTCTGCAACTCCTTCTCACTTGGATTTCTATTCAAATTGTAATCAATCGTAACCTTTCCTCTTCAACCCTTCTCTTTCTTTTATAACCTGTTTGCAGTGGTTAACTTATCTTTGTTCCTAAAAAAAATTGTTTAATCCACTAGTTCTTTACATTCAATACATGTCTTAACCCTACATTAACTTTGAATCTTTTGACGTATCTAGGTATATATTTTTCATTATGATACAATATTTGTGGTACTTTCTATTTATTATTATGTGTCTCCTCCATTTTGACATGATGTTTCCTCATAAATGTTTTTTGTTGTCATGTTTTCTCTTTAATGCTCTTAACTATTATATGTGTGATCATCTCTCTCTCCACGATATCCTCTCTACGTGACTTGCTTCCTCCATATGTGCGCCCTATGGCCTACTTATTTCTTGTTCGTGACATGTTCCTTCTTATCCTGTTTACTTTCCAACCTTAACTCCTTTGAATGTTGATTTACTCTTCAAGTTTCTACTTCTTCCCTTAATCCTTTTGTTTACTTTTTCTTTCTTTTTCTTCCTTTTTCTTTCTTTATCTATCTACACTATAATACATATATAAAGTTATTGTATAGTTAGCTTAGTGCTCGGAAGGATGGTCATCCCTGTACAATTTCAATTTACTCCTATTAACTAGCCCTTCTATGACTTCTCCATCCAACTTCTCAAGTTGAATAACACCTGCTTATGTTACATATTTTATCACATATGGGCCTAACCAATGCATCTAGAAATTCCTTGGATGTTGTAGAAACTTATTGTGATAGAGTAATACAAATTCTCCTATATGAAACTTATTTTGTTTGACATGTCTTTGATGCCAATCTTTCTTGTGTGCTTTCTAAACCTGTTGATGGAAACCTATGACAAAATTGTCTTCTTCTAATTCCATAAGTTATGCTAGTCTCTTTTCCACTATGCCTGAATTTGTAATCTGTGTAATTCCAGCTTCTAAAATTATGTCTATCTCTACTTTTACCTTCTTATTATATTTTGGGTTCATTATGTATGGTCTCTATTTCATAGGTTTGACATCTTTCTTCAATGGAATCTTCATTTCTCATAACTCCTGAGTGATTCCTTTCATCTCTGAGAACGTAGTTGGAAATAGATCCTGATACTCATGCAACAAGTGAGCAATCTTATCGAATGTCTCATCACTATAGTAGTCTCCTATGTTGGAAAATTTAGGGTTATATTTTGTACCAATGCTCACTTTATGCATTCCTAAGGGATTTTCATATATATTTGACTCAAGATTCATTCCTTCTACTGCATGATCCCTTTCATTTTCTCTTATCTGCAAATTCATTGGGTCTTCATTCTTCTGGTTTTCTTTAGCAACATTATAGCAATGAAATACCTCTTACACTTTCATAGTAACCCTTGGTGTATTATACATAAAACCTTCTATCAAAAAAATCTTATTCTTGATTACCTGCAAGGCTGAACCAACTAATGGATTATTATTTTTGAAACTAAATGTTACCTTAAAGGTTGTGGTCACCTCTTCCCAATCTCCTGTCTCTATGTTCATTTCTAGTTCCATGTACCAATTCTTCGAAGTAGTGGCCAAAGTATGCACAAACAAAAGAGTCCATTATTTTTTAGGTATTGATCTCCACGTCACGGTACACTTCGTAACATGCTCTGTTGGACAAATTAATCCACTATACTTCATCATGATACTTTCATTCTCTATCTCGAATATGACTTGTAATAACATTTTTCACTTCTTTCAGTTTCTTATTCCATCCTTGTGTGTAGCCCACCATCACATAGGGTTTGCTTTTAGAGAAACGTCCAAAGATAGTAGTCTTTGTTGATCTGATATTTGCAACTCAAAATATCTTATAAAAGAAACTACATTATTTAATCCATCATACCTTGGAGGTTCGATTATTTCGGTTCCAATTCATCTCAATGCACGGGTAATTCTAGCACCCTTCCTTGTCAACACTTCATGTAGTATTTTTTTTTAATTCTCCAGAGCCTCTTTTGAGTCTGATGTGCAGGATCTAATACTCCTCCAACTAAGTACACCCTCAGCTATAGGATTTTCATAATCTTCCATTCACGCAGTTATATTATATAGATTATCAAGTTCTTTTCTCTTGGCTAGTTCTACATACCTTCTTCCTTCAGTGGGGTCTAACAGAGTAGTAACCTTAAATTCTTCCACATAAAATACCATTTGTCTCTTATTTAGATCAATTATAGTATAATTATCGAGTGCCCAATCAAGTCCCAATAGTGTTGGATAAGGTGTACTTCCATCTACGATTTCGATTAATTTGAATTTTGCTACACTGTGCACTACATCAATATTGACACTTACTCTTGTCAACCTTCCCATTGGAACAATATTATTGATGCAGGAACATTGCTCCACCTTAGCATGCACCATTTGATTAGCATGAGTGGTGTGCATTTAAGGGAGAGGCGATTCCCTCTCATTTTTCCTTCAAAATCTAAATCGTGATTAAGGAAATTAATGTTGTCAGGTTGGTAGAGCTAAGTTGTGCCTTCGCACAAGCTATAGATGAGGTTAACATTAAGTGGTTGATGGTAGGAGGGATCTGTATCTGATTTGGATCAGATTTTCATCATTTTAATCTACCTCATTAGTCAGGCGTTTTGAATGGTGATTAGACACCACTATCTTAGCTTGGAGGGAAGCTCATTGAGCCCCTCTTGTATAAATATTTGTATTATTTCCCAGTAGAGGGGTTGGCTACTAGAGTTTGATGAAAGATCATTGTATCAAAGAGGAGAGTTGAGAGTTGAGAGTTCATCATAGTTAGGTCTCACATATTACATATCGTAATGGACATTCCACCATTAATAAAAGAAGAACATATTTTCATGTTTGTCAATTTATGTGTAATGGATGCTTAGTTGTGAATGTCATTCATACGCGTTTTTGTTGTAGATGTATGTTAGAAATCATCTACAGGGATAGAATTATAATATTATATATGTAAGTGTGTTGAGTTAGTTCTAGTTCTCAAGTCTAAGTGCAAGGAGTGTGCGGCAGAGGGTAGAAACTCTGTGAGTCGACGCAAGGAGTGTGTGTCTGAACTCATTCGAGTTAGAAGAGAAGCTACCAGGAGGGCACACCAGGATAATTCACAGACTCGGAGGGGAATTTCAAGGTTGTTGAATAACTTGGAAAGAAATATTGTGTGGGAGGAAGCACAGCACAGATTTGTTGAATACTCTGTAATACTATGCCAGGAGGTCATAGAGAAAGTATGAGCATGCACAAGAGAAACACACTATGGAGTGTCGGATGTGTTGATAGAATCCCAAGGTTGTTGAAAACTCTGAGGAAAGAAGGCTTTGCAAGAGTACATCGACAAAGGAAAGGAGATGCCTTGAGACTTCTGGAAGGGCTTAGGGAGAAGTCGTAAGAAGACTTAAAAAAGCACAAGAAGTGTGCCAAGGATAAAATAAGTTCATCTTACAAGCTCAGGAGGGAGGGCATTAAGTTGCCACGAGGGAACTAGAAAATCTTAAGGAAGGACGTAGAAGGACCAAGAACCTCGAAGGTTTCAAGTTGAGTAAAATATCGAAAGACCTAGCGCAGAACTCTGCAAGGAATGCAGAAGAAGGCCAAGAAAAGTCTAATTCTCGAGCAGAAAAAGTGTTAAGTTTCAAAAAGGAGGAAGGACTCGCCAAAGTCCCGAAGACATAAAATTCCATCGTCGGGAGGAGACAGGTGGCGAAATATTAGGAGATTCGGGAGTTGGAGCTGCTGGACATTTTCCAAGAGAAAACAAAAATCTTCGTGAAGTCACGAAGAGCGGTTTGAATCTAGACCATTGGATCTGGAAAGGAAGCGTGGAAGTGATCTGCACACTTCGAAGGAGTAATACTCTGGGAGATACTTGAGGGGGATAGTAAGAGACCCCTGAAGGCCATAGTCTGAATATATCACAGTCGTCGATCGGAAGGAGGCACAGGGACCATTGATCCTTGTGCCATTTGAGTTCATCGATTCAAATTTCAGGAACATAGGAGTTGGTTGTTGTGAAAATAGCTGAAGCCTAAATCCCAAAGAACTTTTCATGGTTTAGCCCCGAGACACAGCCTAAGGTCACATGATAGAAAGGGCCTAGCATGGAGAGCGAGTGTCACCGCCAAGTTTCTTCAAAGGTCCAAGAAGAGAGCCAAGGATTTGAGAGGACTCAAACTTTAGAGAAGGAAGGACCTGTGATAAAGTACATTAGGTTCCAGCAGGGAGTCGAAGAGCCAATTCGAATCAGGTGTTTGAACGATCCTAGACCAGGAGGTTGCGTAGCCTCGAAGGGGGAGGGTCTATGCTAGAGTGGTATCAGATCTTGATTTTATTTGCAGGCAGGAATAAGGAGATAAAGGAGATAATCTGATACCAGAGTGGTATCAGAGCCTGAAAAAAAATTTCAGGTAGCGGAGAGTAGGGAGCCACAGAATTGATTTTTGTAGGCAGAGGAGACATTATGGCTACATCAAGAAGAGTCAGAGCTTGAATTCTCCTATAGGTAGCAGGTGAAGGGAGACAAAGTGAGATACTTTGTATAAACTCTTTCAAGGTTCGCAGCAGATGGTAAATAGTCAGGTAGGTTGCAGGTGAAGTAAGATGGTCGTTGGAGGTCATGAGTGCGGTCAAGGAAAATATTTCCTACAGGGAAAAAAAAAACGGAGATGAACAAGGAACTTCGTTGAATCTGAGAAAAAATGGAGAATCTAGAATTTAAGATGCAACATGAGGAAAATTTGCGTTGGAGATACGAGTGGCCTTTGAAAAGGATAATTAAGTGGCATGTTCAGAAGTTGTTGTCCAGGGGGAAGCAACAGGTGTTAAAGAGGTGGTTGAGATATGTCGAAAGCCTCAATGGAGAGGGAAATAGATCTAGGATAGGTCTTGTAGGTTTCCAGGTGGGAAATGAGAAGGGATAAGTTGATCTCATAAACTTCCAGGAGGGCAGAGGAGACATCTCAATTTTCCAAGTGGGAAAGGGAGGAGAGATGAGCTCAATCGAGATTTCATGTCAATAGGGAGTGTTGACAAATGGAAAGGAGGTGGAGGAAAGGCCTCATCCATATGAAGATTCATGTGGAACTGCAAGTCACCTGAGTGAATATGATGACAAGTTGAAAACTTATGTGACAAAGGAGAGAGGTTAGAGGAGTTTCCTGATCATTAGGGGAATCCATATATTCCTTCCAAGCAGTCGAGGAGAGGAAATCATAGATGTTGCAGATGCAACAGAAGGACGTCAAGATGAGACTGTCATGGAGGAAGAGGAGTAGGTACTGAAGTTTGTCCCAACGAAAGAGGATCACCCAGTTGAGTCACTCACTCAGTGGGAGATGGAATTGAAGAGGTTGGAGGATTGGTTGAATAGTCCAAAAATAGAACATAGCTTCCATGAGATAGCCATGCCAAAATAGACATGCCAGCACGAATTGCAACTGGAGGAACCTGGAATGGGACCAGTCGAAGAAATGACAAGAGTTATTATGTCGGAAGAATTAGTTGAATAGTAGTTAAGTGACAAGACTACAGAATTGGAGTCTACAGCAGAGTGGCCAGTCCACATCACAAGGGATGAAATCCGCATGGGAGGTCAGGACGATCTACCCATAGAGAAGCATGAAGAGTTGCATCCAATCATATTGCACAAGGAGAACCAGCCGATGAAGTAGCTAGAAGAAGCCACAGAGGAAATAAGGGAGCTGATTTTGAGGTCAGTGGGATAAGTTGTTAGAAAGGAGAGGATGGACAAAAGAAAACCTACATGGGCAGCAGGAGATATGCAAAAGCAGCAACAGTAAAGAAGAGGAGAAGAAGGATAGCTTCAGGAGAAAGTTTGAGATCAAGGAAGGTTTCAACAAAACTGGGAAGATCATGAGAAGGATCTCATGAATTTTTGTATCCGTGGAGTATGATGCAGGAGCATCGCTCCACCTCAGCACGCACCAGTTGATTATCACGAGTGGTGCACATTCAAGGAAGGGAGAGGTGTCACCCTCTCATTTTTCCTTCAAAATCTAAATCATGATTAAGGAAATTAATGTTGTCAGGATGGTAGAGCCAAGTTGTGCCTTCGCACAAGGTATAGATGAGGTCACCATTAAGTGGTTGATGGTAGGAGGGATTTGTATCCAATTTGGATCAGACTTCCATCATTGTAATCTACCTCAATAGTCTGGTCTTTTGAATGGTGATTTGACACCACTATCTTATCTTAGAGGGAAGCTCATTGATCCCCTCTTGTATAAATCTTTGTATTATTTCCCAGTTGTTATAGGATAAATCCGTAGGTGCGGACACTAACCGATCTCCCTAGATCCACCTGGTATCTAGAACAAAACAGGACAGAATAATACACTTTCCCTAGATCTAGCCTATTGAATGAACTAAGAGATAAGGGTTATGGACATACCTTATGAACGCTCTCCTTAGATCTCTGTTGTTCCAAGCTTTGCTCCAATGCTTTCGTCCCGTCCAGATCACAACAAAACGAACCAATCGAAGTAAAGGCAGATTAAGATATTCAATGACTAGTCTATACATATGATCAAGGAATTATGTAATAAAGTGACATCATCTTTAGGGGAAAGGTACATATTGCTGTATTAATTGAATTGAAAGTGAAACTTACAACCTGAGACTTGATGTCATAAGTCTCCTTTCGATGGCTTCCAGCTCTGACACACACACTTGCTCATGCATGAAGAAAATCAACTACTTGTGATGACCTTGCTGTTGTCTCTTGTTGCTGTAGCATCAGTCCTCCATACAGTCTTGCACTGATTCTCTAATCAATATATTGCTAACTTGCTTCTTTCTTAAATTCTTAACCTTTTCCATGAGAAATCTCCTCAATATATAGGAGAATATAGTTTAGTTACTTGGATAGGGAATGATCCCAAGATATCTGGAATTCCAATACTTGAATAACCACTCGAACGTTAACTCACTCTTCTAGAAGATTCCCTTCTAGAAGGTTCGAGATCTTTATCTTTTTCCCCTTTAAGAGCATGTTCACACCCTAACCATGAGTACAGTGCGAGAAGTTCGCACCCCAGCTTAAGGTAGACTGCGGGAAACAGGAATTCCCGCAGGTGAATATATAAGTAGCCTGCGAACATGTTTCAAAATGTGAGTTCTAGAAAAAGACAACTGTAACTTTTCTCAGGAAAGTATTCTTGGTAAAGAGCTTGATTTTCCATCATCATGATATCATCATGACATCATCACAATGAACAAATTTGTGGATAACAGAATGCCCCCCAAAGTCTGAGAGCGGAACCAGTGACGGTTGATAGACTTTGTAAGTTGCATGTGTGTGTCAAGAACCAAGAGCACATCTAATCAGAGACCTGCAAACATCCAAGCATCAACAGAATATCATGTATATCAATTTCGAGGTAGGAATTCCCATACTCAGATCATAGAATGAAGACATCATAAACCAAATTCATGGCCACCAATCATACACTGTGGATCCATGCCGTCACTATATAGCACAGCCACCGAAATACACTGTGGATCTGTGCGACAAATTTTCAGTCAAGACGACATCGCCACGAAACATACACAGTGGATCTATGTGTCGCAAATTATGCATACTCCATCGCAACCTGGATCATAAAGATAATATCCAGGGTCTTCAATCTCGTTTTCCCAAAGTACGAATCTGACCATGTGATTACATGTGTCGAAGTCGAACATGGTAGAAACCACTTGATTACCGGTCATTGATATATACCGTTAACAAGTGCGAGGGAAATCACCATTAATGCCAATGACTCCCAAGGTACTATAGTACAATCCGTCGACTGT
>ML779728.1:581065-591096 GCA_009831015.1 Picea engelmannii
ATATATATATAAAATAAAAAATGAATGGGTGCATGTGAAAAAGTAAAAAGTAAAATGGTGGTTTCAAACCCATGGGTTTGGAGTATTTTCCCATGGTATTTGGGGTATTTTCCCATGGTATTGGGAATTAATTATTTAATTAATGGACATGTCCCATCATGAAGTTTTATGAAAAATTATAAAAGAATATAGTACTGAGAGAAAGTGTTTTGGTGCAAGATGTAGTAGCATTTGAAGAAGTGGATGAGAAAAGATTGAATATCATTCCAAAAGGGAAGGGTTGTGAAATTAGTTTTAGGTCACCTTGAATTTTTCGTGATAACGGTTTTTCTAGGATGTTTCAAACCTTGAAATTCTAAAGATATAGAGGATAACTCTTAGTGTACATGTGTTAAATATTTGATATTTCGGTTTGTTATACTTTTGGAGATATTCCCTGTGGAAGTTAGGGTTCCTAAATGCTCCTAAAATTTGTTTCAAATGGATCATCTTGGCACTTTCACTATAAATTATTTTTTGGGATGTTTCATACCTTGAAATTTTGTAGAGATAGATGAGTGATTTTTGTGTACATGTAAAAAATTCAGATGTTGGTTCACTATACTTTCAGAGATATTCCCTATGGAAGTTAGGGTTCTTCAATTCTCATGAAATCAGTTTCAAACAGATCAGTTTGGCATTTTCACTACAACTTATTTTCTAGGACTCTTCAGACTGTGAAATTTTTATAGAACAAAGGATGCATAAAGAAGTTCCTCAGATAAAAATTTCATATGTTGATTCATTTTAATTTATAATATATGATTTGTGGAGTTAGGGTTTCTAAATGGTCCTCATATCAGTTTCAAACAGGTCAGTTTGGAATTTTCCCTATAAATTATTTTCCAGGACTCTTCAGACCATGAAATGTTTACAAAATGAAAGAGACATACAGAAGTACCTCAAGTAAAAAATTCAGATTTTGGTTCGTTGTACTTTATGAGATATTATCTATCAAAGTTAAGGTTTCTGAATGGTTCTGAGATCGATTTCAAAACAAGTCAGTTTGGAATTTTCACTATAACTTTTCAAGGAATCTTCAAACTGTGAAATTTTTACAGAACAGAGGAGACATACAGAGGTACCTCAGGTAAAAATTTCATAATCAAATTTGAAAAATTGGATACGTGGCATGTTGTACAAGTTCTCACTTTGGAAGAGACCCAAGACAACAATCTTTGGGAAATTTTTCATTTGGAAATTCAAATTTGGTTAGACTTGGTAAAGGAAGAAGTAGTGAGAAGACTCGGTGAAGGCAGATGTAGTGAGTAGACCTAGTAAAGGCAGGAGTTGTGAGAAGAAATGGTGAAGGAAGAAAAAGAAAGTAAACTCATTGAAGGTTGGTGCACTTCAGATATTGGCATCTCTTGCTAAGTTGGTTCTTAGCGGTGGGGATTGGTGTCTCCAGTAGATTGGTTTTTATGAATATCTATAAGATATTGGTGTCTCTTTCTAAGTTGGTGCTTAGCGGTGGGGATTTGTTTCTATGAATATATGTAAGAGATTGGTGTCTCTTTCTAAGTTGGTGCTTAGCAATGGGGAATGGTGTCTCTAGTAGATTGGTGTCTATGAAGATCTGTAAGAGTAGGTTAGTTCCTACCAACATTTGTACCAATGGGATTGGTGTCTCCAATAGGTTGGTGCCTACAAATATTTGTAACAACAGGTTGATGCCTACAAATATTTGCAATAGTAGGTTGGTGCCTAAAAATAATTATAAAGAGAATGTTTTTTTTTTTCTCTCGAAAGGGTTTCCATGTAAATCTTGTGTTCTATGTTATGTGGTTAATTGATATCATATGTGATTGTTTTCTTCTGGTTGATGAATGTTTGAAAAAGTAAAAAAAAATATTATACTAATTCACCCCCCTCTCAATATAAGTGTGTGCTCAACAATTGGTATCAAAGTGAGTTCCTTCGGAAATGGTTTAACCACTAGAAGGTAGATCTCAAGAGCACACATGGTCAGTTAAGAAGGTTTCTCCACAAAGAGACATCATTTGTTTGACAGGAAAAACTATTCCTTCTGGAGCATAAGGATGTGAACCTATTTAAAGGCTCTTGATTTTGATATTTGGAAATCATTCATGGATGCATTATACATGGGCATTCCCAATTCGTATGGAAAAAAATTTGACCTCCCTACACCAAGTAAACTTATCAAGGTGTAGGGGGTTGTCTAGAAAATGCAATCCTAGAATGCAAAGCTCCAAGAGAAACTGAAGAGCACCCCACAATCATACCAAGTGGAATTAAATAATAAGATTGGTGTCACCGAAAAGTTGTTTAAGCAAGGAAAATATTGCATGAAGGGATTCTCAGGGGTGTTCGACTTTATCTTCTAGATTTGGACTCGCCTGCAAAATGCCCCAAAAATAAGTACCATTGAGTACCACATATGCGCATGGGAGGTGCATATAAATGAAAATAAATAATCACTTTCCTCTCTCCAACTTGTAATGTGCAAAGAGGCCATGATAGAAATATCTGGTCTCCATTGAAAAATCACATCTACCCAAATCAATAAATAGACATTGTCTTTCATCATGTTGAAAGCACAAGAAAAGATTTATTAGCACTACTATTTTCTCATAGATGCACAGGGAAAGGAAGCCTCGGTGATCATGTTGGACACGCAGATCAAGCCTGCCCCTAGGTCCACCACACTAGAAACAGTCGACAAATTTTTCCAAAATATGAAGGAACTAATGGAGTCATTTTATCGATCTAACTAGGAGTTCCAGGACTTTGTTTCCCGACTATGCCAAAGGTACCACCCATCACCTCCAGAACATCACAATGAGGTTCATCGGCTCAATGACGAGCCAAACAATAGTGTTGGGGGTTTGTTGGCACCGTATTTTTGGAAATACTATGCACGCTAGTGCCACAGGTTTTGGAAATTGATGTATGTGCACGCCACAAGTTTTGTACCTTTTCAGCGTCAATATTCACCACATGCCAAATAGTCTCTATTGCATCAATGCCAACCATTTTGTAGCACACATGTTGACTCTAGTACTATAAAAATACCTATATAAAATCATGAGTGCATATCTAGTCATCAAAGATCAATTATAATGATTAGTATGTAATCTCCCCAACTAGGATAGATAGAAAAAATATGTTTGTTATCCAAAGTATTCTTTCTCTTTGTGTGATTTTATCAAACACTTTGCATTAAGGCTATTTAAAAAGTCTTACAAATAGTTTGCATATGTCACTAATATAGGAATATTGTCAAACATATTACATGCACCCATTACACACAAAATAGAGGATATAACCATGACATCTTATTATGTTATGGAAATCCAAATCACAACAATACAAAGATCTTTATTGGTTGTAACATCAGCAACAAAACCCTCCTAAACACAGATCTACTGGATTCAAGGTAGTTTCAATATCTACTAATAGATAACAAAAAATAAACTTGGTAATGATGCCAAAATATCCTTAAAAGGTGATGTGTATTCCCCTGGACTATCTGACCTTTTTTGGTGTGGTATCGGTCTGCTTCTGAAACACCTACTGCAGCAATCTGGTCCCTATAACTTAACGGTTTTGTAACTTCAAATCATAAATATCCTAGTTGGATGAGGGTGAACAACAGTCGAGGCCTCACAGGACGAGTCTAGACAACAAGTGGGGCCTTGCAAGACACCTTGTACTTAACCCGTGGGATTGACCCCTGTCACAATTTCCCTGAAACTCTCCTGGTACCTACAAAAAAAATTATCGTCCTCCTTCGGAAAGTTTCGTCAATCCCATGTGCAAGATGATATACCTCCAAAATCCCTCAAAGATGATTCTAAACACAAAATAAACTCAAGTGAATATCGCACGTGTATCCTCCTCCTTGTCTATCTAGGGTGGGTATTGCACTACTGAAACTAAAATACAATGGAATGGTTTTCCAAACCCTAGAAAAACCCTTGGCTCAAAGAGAAATTCAACAAGAGATCAAATAATAATGAGGAAGGGGAATTTCTACCCTTCCTTTACGCTTCTCTGAAGCCTTCTATATCTTTCTCCTTTTTGAACAAATAAAATATGACCATTATTCTTTCTTAATATTTACTTAAACATTAAAAGTGACTTTTAATGCTTAAGTAATAAATAATTTATCTTTTTACTTAATTTCACTTTAGAATGTAACATATCCTAGCTAGTGACATTAAATAAACCGCCTTGACTCCATTTTGCTTCATTGAATATATCCTACAGGATTCATATAAGCTACTAAGTCATCCCCCATTATGGTCAATTGGAAGGGGACATTACATTCCTCCCTTCTTGAGATTAATTTTCCTCAAGCAACTCCAAGTCATCATGTTGTAAGATCTTCTCTCCCTCCCAAGTAGCATCCTTAGCAGGCAAACCTCTCCATATGACTAGGTACTCCCTAATGTATCTTCTCCTCAACCTCCTCTCCCTAACATCAAAAATATTCTCATGGATCAAAACCAACTATCCTTCCTCATCTAGTGGAGGAAGATCTGTTGAAGTGGTGAACTACTATCCCAACACCTTCTTGAGGTAGGATATGTGGAAGAGATTATGGATCCTTCTACCTATGGAAAATCCAACTCATATGATACCTATCTGACTCTCCTACTCACCTATAGGGTCCATAGAAGCAGGGATTCATATTTTTTATGCCCTTCTTCTTCAATGAATATTGTTTGTAAGCTTGCAACCTGAGAAACAATAAGTCCCCAACCTCAAAGTTGGGCTCCATTTTTGCCTATCTGCATATATCTTATGTTGATTCTAGGTGACCTATAAGTTCTCCTTCAATACTCTCAAGATGTCTTGGCTCTCCTACAAACAATATTTATCCTTGGGAACCCTGCCCTCCCCAAATTCCAAATCCAAAAACGATGGGGTATCATATCCATACAATGCCCTGAATGGACTTATCCTTATGGAAATGTGATAAGTGGTGTTATAACAGTGTTCCTAGAGATGAAACCACTTTATCCCTTCCATATGCTTCCCTGAAACACAGTTCTGTAGATATCCCTCAATCCACTTGTTCATGATCTCTTTTTTTCTATCTATATGAGGATGATAGTTGGTTCTAGGTGTCAATTCCATCCCTAGTAACTCGAACAGATCCTGCCAAAATGTGTAGAGGAACCTATTGACTCGAACACTAACTATGTATCTCGGAATGCCATGCATCCTAAACACCTCCCTGAAGAATATGTCTACCACCTGAGATGTGTTATACTCTAAAGGGATGGAAAATAAGTGTGCATACTTGGTCAGCCTATCCACCACCACAAAGATACAATCCCTTACCTATACCTTTGGAAACCCTATAATGAAATCCATGTAAATTCTCTCCCACCTATGCTCTGGAATAGAAAATGGTTGAAGAGGAGCTACATGATGTGTAAGCTTCAACTTGTTATGCTAACAATTCATTCACTCCCTCACAAATTGAAGAACAACCTTCTTGAGACCCTTCGAAGAGGATTTCACCCTCACTTTCCTATACGTATTCAGAGATCCCGAGTGCCCTACAGTGGTGCGTCATGTACTACCCTTAGAATATTATCCTTGAGTGTGGACTCATGGACAAAATAAATCCTTTCTTTGTAGTAGATGATTTCATCCACTAACCTATACTTGTCATCCTGAATAATTCCCTCCATCATCTCACAGGAAAAGGTATTCTTGGAGTATTCCACCAAGAGAATGGAATTCCAGCCTGTTGAGATCTCTTTTATGGAGAAGGTTTTAGGTCTTCTGGATAGGGCATCAGCAACTGTGTTCTTCTTTCCCTTTACATACTCGATGTTGAAATCATATTCATGCACCTTTCTCGTCCATTTTTTTTGCCTCTCATTTGGGTCTCACTACTCCAAGAAGTATCTCAGGTTGTTGTTGTCAATCCTAACCACAAAGCATCCTCCCACTAGGTATTGTCTGAATTTGGCCAATGCATGCATGATGGCCAACATATCCTTATCACAGATAGGATAGATCTTCTCTAGTTCCCTCAGCTTCCTACTCTTGAAATCTATGGGGTGTATATTCTGCATCAACAAAACTCCTATCCCCTCATCAGACGCGTCCTGCTCCAGTACAAATGGTTGTGAGAAAAATGGAAGTGCTAACATTGGGAAAGTGCTCATCACCTTATTCATTTTGTAGAATGTTTAATGTTCTTCCTCTGACCATCTGAATCGTCCTTTCTTGGTGAGGTCAATCAATGGTGCACCCAACTATGAAAATCCTTTCACAAAGCACATGTAATTGTCTCATATCCCAAATAACACATGCAACTCCATAAGTGATCCATAGGTGGGTCAATCTAAAATAGTCTGGATCTTCTCTTGATGCACCTTCACTCCTTCAACACCAATCACGTGCCCATAATAAATGATTTCTATCATCCCAAATTTTAACTTTTTCTCCTTGGAAAATAGTGATTTCTCCTTCATAATGTTGATAATCTCATCCACATGATTCAGATGTTCCTCCCAAGTCTTGTTATACATCAGTAGATAATCAAATAACACCAATAAAAAATTCCTCGACTGCTTGTTGAATATATGGTTCATGCATGACAGTAAGGTGGCTAGTGCATTAGTCAACCCAAAAGGCATGACTAGAAACTCATAATTTTCATAGTGACATCTGAATGTTGTCTTCTGGATGTCCTCCTCTCTAACCCTGATATGGCGGTACCCTAATCTTATATCAATATCTAATAAGTACACCTCTCCATGTAGTTCATCTATCATCTCATCAATCTGGGGTATCGGGTACATGTTCTTGATGGTATTCATGTTCAATTCCCTCCAAACAGTGGACATCCTCATTGTCCCATCCTTATTCTTTACCAACATTATTAAAGAATTGAATGGACTTGAGATAGTCCTAATGTGTCCCATTTCCAGCAATTCCTCTATGGCCTTCTCTATTTCATCCTTGAAATTATTCAGATGTGTATATGGCATAGTAATTATGGGCTTGGCCCCTTCCTCTAACTCAATGACATGCTCAAATCCCCTGTCAGAAGGTCTCCCTACTGGTAGTGGCCCGAAAATCTTATCATGTTTCCCAATCAACTCCTATATATCCACATGGTAACACTGGCAATCCTAGGATGGATTTTGTGCGGTAATCAAACACTTTGTTATGCATTCCACATCACCGTGTCTAAATATGCCCTCCATACATTTGTTCAACACAACCCTAATAGATTCTAATGACATGCCTCTCAAAATAAATCATTGGCCCTATGATTCCATGAACTCCATCCTCATAATATGATAGTTCATCTTGAAGTCTCCCACCAAGTACAACCATTGGACAATAAATACCACATTGGTATCTTCTAGCTCCACTACATAGAAATCACCGATCATTGTATAGTTTCCCAATGTCACCTTCAGTCCCCTGGTCCTCTTAGTACAAGTTATGTTTTACCCATCTACTACAACAACATTAAATCCCTCAAATGCTTTGGTAGGGATCTACCTCCTGGCGATTAGTGCCACATCGATGAAGTTGTGGGTGGCCCCAACATCGATCAGTGTTGTAACCATCTACTCCTACAAAATACCTCTAATCCTGAATGTATAGTACCTAGGGACTTCTAAAAGTATGGAAATCACCAGTCTTATGACCCCCGCTTGCAATGGTGCATGATCTATAATCTCGAGGTGTGGTGTCTCATCATTGCTCTTTCCACTATATTGTATGTGGTGGGTCTCTTCCTTCTTGTCATCTTCTTCGTCGGAAAGTAACTCAATATAGTGGACCTTTCCTTTTCCCATACATTGGTGGCTTGACTCCCAAGGTTCTTTGCAACTATAGAAAAGCTTCTTCCTCCTCAGTTCTCTCCAAGTCTACTCATCCATCTTGTCCTTTCTCCTCCATGTCTTTTTGGGAAGATTTGTTTTCTGACCCTTCCATGGAATAAATGGTTTTAACGGTGCCTTATTGGATGTTTTGTCTTCCATATCTTGAACCTTCATGATGGAATCATGTAGTGTGTTTTTTCTTAAGGCCTTCACCCATCCTCTCAAGGGCTCAGCTAGACCCCCTATGAACAGCATCACCAACTATGGCTGAGAAATGTATGTCACCATAATTGTCATCCTTTGAAAATATGTGATGTATGCATCTAGTGTACCTATCTACTTCAACTATGACAACTCCCTGAAGTGGATTTTAGGATCCTTCTTGTCGAACTTGTCCATCAATCCCTGAGTAAATTCCACATATGAAGTGATGTTGGTGTGCCCTAATGTTACCATCCCATGATACCACCTTAGCTTCTCCCTCAAAGTTAAGGGTGGCATGCTTAATGGCTTCTTCCTCGGTCATTGGGTTAAGTTGGAGGTAAGTTTCCAACTTTTGTACACATGCTCTGGCTAAGCTCTTAGCATACCCGTCAAAACATGGGATAGTCGACCTGCCCACCTTGCACATGAGATCAAATTTATATTGGTTCTATGGTGCCCTAGGTTTGTTCCTCTCTTTAAGGTTGTATAAAACCTCATAGGACAATTTCTCACAATTATATTCATCTATCTTCGTATACTCCCTGTAAGAAGATTTTATATCAAGCTCATGGCCCGACTTCTCTCGTGCTCTTGTACGCTTCCCTACCAATAATTGTGGTAATAGGGGCCTAGGGATATTTAGGCTCTATCCATGAGATGGGGTATGGTTATTGCTACCCTATGCATAAGTCCTACCTGCCCTATGGCTTCCCTCATAAGGGTTCCCATTGGATCCCCCATGATTATGATTTACTTGCATGTTGGTAAGGAATTGTATCATGAAATACATAAATTGTCGTTGCTCGGTGGTCATATGTCATTATCCCTCGGCTATGGACTCCAACAACTGTAAGGTCATATCCTCACCATGATCCCCCATGTTTCCTTCTAGCTCTAACTCTGTTTGATATGCTTCTATTTCTCTTTCTGGTGACTTTCGAAAGGGTTTTCCTCCACATCCTTTCTTCCTAGGAATCAATGTAGTCACAAGTTGGAAGAATCACCATATCTTATATCATTGTAATGTCCCCAACTAGGATAGATAGAAAAAATATGCTTCTTGTCCAAAGCATTGTTTATCTTTGTGTGATTTTATCAAACACTTTACATTAAGGCTGCTAGAAATATCTTACAAACATCTTGCATATGTCACTAACATAGGATATTGTCAAACATATTACATGCACCCATTACACATGGAATAGAGAATATAACTATGGCATATTATTATGGTATGGAAATCCAAGTCAAAATAATACAAAGATATTTATTGGTTGTAACAATAGCTGCAAAATCCTCCTAAACACACAAATCTACTAGATACAAGGAAGCTGCAATATCTACTAACAGAGAACAAATAAGAAACTTGGTAATGATGCCAAAATATCCATAAGATTTTACATGTCTTCCTTTGGACTGTCTAACCTTCGTTGGTGCAGTATCGATCTGCTTCTGAAACACCTACCGCAGCAATCCAGTAGCATGTAACTTAACATTTTTGTAACTCCAAATTGAAAATATCCTCACTAGATGAGGTTGAACAATAGGTGGGGCTCGCGAGACTAGGTTTACCAACAAGTGGGGCCTCACAAGACTCCCTTTACTCAACCCACGGGGGTGACCCCTATCAAAGTTTCCCAAAACCCTCCTGGTACCTGCAAAATTGGCGATCGACCTCCTCCAGAAAGTTCTTCCAATCCCCTACATAACCCAATATACCTCCAAAATCCCTCCAAGATGATGCCAAACATAAAATGAATTCAAGTGGATTATTCTATCTTAGTATTTACTTAAACATTAAAATTCACTTTTAATGCTTAAGTAATTAATAATTTATCTTCTTACTTAATGTCACTTTAGAATGTAACATCTCCTAGCTAGTGACATTAAATAAACCTCCTTGACTCCCTTTTTCTTCATTTACTATAGCCTACGGGATCCATATAGGCTACTAAGTCATCC
>ML779728.1:600415-633462 GCA_009831015.1 Picea engelmannii
TGAATGGTTCTGAGATCGATTTCAAAACAAGTCAGTTTGGAATTTTCACTATAACTTTTCAAGGAATCTTCAAACTGTGAAATTTTTACAGAACAGAGGAGACATACAGAGGTACCTCAGGTAAAAATTTCATAATCAAATTTGAAAAATTGGATACGTGGCATGTTGTACAAGTTCTCACTTTGGAAGAGACCCAAGACAACAATCTTTGGGAAATTTTTCATTTGGAAATTCAAATTTGGTTAGACTTGGTAAAGGAAGAAGTAGTGAGAAGACTCGGTGAAGGCAGATGTAGTGAGTAGACCTAGTAAAGGCAGGAGTTGTGAGAAGAAATGGTGAAGGAAGAAAAAGAAAGTAAACTCATTGAAGGTTGGTGCACTTCAGATATTGGCATCTCTTGCTAAGTTGGTTCTTAGCGGTGGGGATTGGTGTCTCCAGTAGATTGGTTTTTATGAATATCTATAAGATATTGGTGTCTCTTTCTAAGTTGGTGCTTAGCGGTGGGGATTTGTTTCTATGAATATATGTAAGAGATTGGTGTCTCTTTCTAAGTTGGTGCTTAGCAATGGGGAATGGTGTCTCTAGTAGATTGGTGTCTATGAAGATCTGTAAGAGTAGGTTAGTTCCTACCAACATTTGTACCAATGGGATTGGTGTCTCCAATAGGTTGGTGCCTACAAATATTTGTAACAACAGGTTGATGCCTACAAATATTTGCAATAGTAGGTTGGTGCCTAAAAATAATTATAAAGAGAATGTTTTTTTTTTTCTCTCGAAAGGGTTTCCATGTAAATCTTGTGTTCTATGTTATGTGGTTAATTGATATCATATGTGATTGTTTTCTTCTGGTTGATGAATGTTTGAAAAAGTAAAAAAAAATATTATACTAATTCACCCCCCTCTCAATATAAGTGTGTGCTCAACAATTGGTATCAAAGTGAGTTCCTTCGGAAATGGTTTAACCACTAGAAGGTAGATCTCAAGAGCACACATGGTCAGTTAAGAAGGTTTCTCCACAAAGAGACATCATTTGTTTGACAGGAAAAACTATTCCTTCTGGAGCATAAGGATGTGAACCTATTTAAAGGCTCTTGATTTTGATATTTGGAAATCATTCATGGATGCATTATACATGGGCATTCCCAATTCGTATGGAAAAAAATTTGACCTCCCTACACCAAGTAAACTTATCAAGGTGTAGGGGGTTGTCTAGAAAATGCAATCCTAGAATGCAAAGCTCCAAGAGAAACTGAAGAGCACCCCACAATCATACCAAGTGGAATTAAATAATAAGATTGGTGTCACCGAAAAGTTGTTTAAGCAAGGAAAATATTGCATGAAGGGATTCTCAGGGGTGTTCGACTTTATCTTCTAGATTTGGACTCGCCTGCAAAATGCCCCAAAAATAAGTACCATTGAGTACCACATATGCGCATGGGAGGTGCATATAAATGAAAATAAATAATCACTTTCCTCTCTCCAACTTGTAATGTGCAAAGAGGCCATGATAGAAATATCTGGTCTCCATTGAAAAATCACATCTACCCAAATCAATAAATAGACATTGTCTTTCATCATGTTGAAAGCACAAGAAAAGATTTATTAGCACTACTATTTTCTCATAGATGCACAGGGAAAGGAAGCCTCGGTGATCATGTTGGACACGCAGATCAAGCCTGCCCCTAGGTCCACCACACTAGAAACAGTCGACAAATTTTTCCAAAATATGAAGGAACTAATGGAGTCATTTTATCGATCTAACTAGGAGTTCCAGGACTTTGTTTCCCGACTATGCCAAAGGTACCACCCATCACCTCCAGAACATCACAATGAGGTTCATCGGCTCAATGACGAGCCAAACAATAGTGTTGGGGGTTTGTTGGCACCGTATTTTTGGAAATACTATGCACGCTAGTGCCACAGGTTTTGGAAATTGATGTATGTGCACGCCACAAGTTTTGTACCTTTTCAGCGTCAATATTCACCACATGCCAAATAGTCTCTATTGCATCAATGCCAACCATTTTGTAGCACACATGTTGACTCTAGTACTATAAAAATACCTATATAAAATCATGAGTGCATATCTAGTCATCAAAGATCAATTATAATGATTAGTATGTAATCTCCCCAACTAGGATAGATAGAAAAAATATGTTTGTTATCCAAAGTATTCTTTCTCTTTGTGTGATTTTATCAAACACTTTGCATTAAGGCTATTTAAAAAGTCTTACAAATAGTTTGCATATGTCACTAATATAGGAATATTGTCAAACATATTACATGCACCCATTACACACAAAATAGAGGATATAACCATGACATCTTATTATGTTATGGAAATCCAAATCACAACAATACAAAGATCTTTATTGGTTGTAACATCAGCAACAAAACCCTCCTAAACACAGATCTACTGGATTCAAGGTAGTTTCAATATCTACTAATAGATAACAAAAAATAAACTTGGTAATGATGCCAAAATATCCTTAAAAGGTGATGTGTATTCCCCTGGACTATCTGACCTTTTTTGGTGTGGTATCGGTCTGCTTCTGAAACACCTACTGCAGCAATCTGGTCCCTATAACTTAACGGTTTTGTAACTTCAAATCATAAATATCCTAGTTGGATGAGGGTGAACAACAGTCGAGGCCTCACAGGACGAGTCTAGACAACAAGTGGGGCCTTGCAAGACACCTTGTACTTAACCCGTGGGATTGACCCCTGTCACAATTTCCCTGAAACTCTCCTGGTACCTACAAAAAAAATTATCGTCCTCCTTCGGAAAGTTTCGTCAATCCCATGTGCAAGATGATATACCTCCAAAATCCCTCAAAGATGATTCTAAACACAAAATAAACTCAAGTGAATATCGCACGTGTATCCTCCTCCTTGTCTATCTAGGGTGGGTATTGCACTACTGAAACTAAAATACAATGGAATGGTTTTCCAAACCCTAGAAAAACCCTTGGCTCAAAGAGAAATTCAACAAGAGATCAAATAATAATGAGGAAGGGGAATTTCTACCCTTCCTTTACGCTTCTCTGAAGCCTTCTATATCTTTCTCCTTTTTGAACAAATAAAATATGACCATTATTCTTTCTTAATATTTACTTAAACATTAAAAGTGACTTTTAATGCTTAAGTAATAAATAATTTATCTTTTTACTTAATTTCACTTTAGAATGTAACATATCCTAGCTAGTGACATTAAATAAACCGCCTTGACTCCATTTTGCTTCATTGAATATATCCTACAGGATTCATATAAGCTACTAAGTCATCCCCCATTATGGTCAATTGGAAGGGGACATTACATTCCTCCCTTCTTGAGATTAATTTTCCTCAAGCAACTCCAAGTCATCATGTTGTAAGATCTTCTCTCCCTCCCAAGTAGCATCCTTAGCAGGCAAACCTCTCCATATGACTAGGTACTCCCTAATGTATCTTCTCCTCAACCTCCTCTCCCTAACATCAAAAATATTCTCATGGATCAAAACCAACTATCCTTCCTCATCTAGTGGAGGAAGATCTGTTGAAGTGGTGAACTACTATCCCAACACCTTCTTGAGGTAGGATATGTGGAAGAGATTATGGATCCTTCTACCTATGGAAAATCCAACTCATATGATACCTATCTGACTCTCCTACTCACCTATAGGGTCCATAGAAGCAGGGATTCATATTTTTTATGCCCTTCTTCTTCAATGAATATTGTTTGTAAGCTTGCAACCTGAGAAACAATAAGTCCCCAACCTCAAAGTTGGGCTCCATTTTTGCCTATCTGCATATATCTTATGTTGATTCTAGGTGACCTATAAGTTCTCCTTCAATACTCTCAAGATGTCTTGGCTCTCCTACAAACAATATTTATCCTTGGGAACCCTGCCCTCCCCAAATTCCAAATCCAAAAACGATGGGGTATCATATCCATACAATGCCCTGAATGGACTTATCCTTATGGAAATGTGATAAGTGGTGTTATAACAGTGTTCCTAGAGATGAAACCACTTTATCCCTTCCATATGCTTCCCTGAAACACAGTTCTGTAGATATCCCTCAATCCACTTGTTCATGATCTCTTTTTTTCTATCTATATGAGGATGATAGTTGGTTCTAGGTGTCAATTCCATCCCTAGTAACTCGAACAGATCCTGCCAAAATGTGTAGAGGAACCTATTGACTCGAACACTAACTATGTATCTCGGAATGCCATGCATCCTAAACACCTCCCTGAAGAATATGTCTACCACCTGAGATGTGTTATACTCTAAAGGGATGGAAAATAAGTGTGCATACTTGGTCAGCCTATCCACCACCACAAAGATACAATCCCTTACCTATACCTTTGGAAACCCTATAATGAAATCCATGTAAATTCTCTCCCACCTATGCTCTGGAATAGAAAATGGTTGAAGAGGAGCTACATGATGTGTAAGCTTCAACTTGTTATGCTAACAATTCATTCACTCCCTCACAAATTGAAGAACAACCTTCTTGAGACCCTTCGAAGAGGATTTCACCCTCACTTTCCTATACGTATTCAGAGATCCCGAGTGCCCTACAGTGGTGCGTCATGTACTACCCTTAGAATATTATCCTTGAGTGTGGACTCATGGACAAAATAAATCCTTTCTTTGTAGTAGATGATTTCATCCACTAACCTATACTTGTCATCCTGAATAATTCCCTCCATCATCTCACAGGAAAAGGTATTCTTGGAGTATTCCACCAAGAGAATGGAATTCCAGCCTGTTGAGATCTCTTTTATGGAGAAGGTTTTAGGTCTTCTGGATAGGGCATCAGCAACTGTGTTCTTCTTTCCCTTTACATACTCGATGTTGAAATCATATTCATGCACCTTTCTCGTCCATTTTTTTTGCCTCTCATTTGGGTCTCACTACTCCAAGAAGTATCTCAGGTTGTTGTTGTCAATCCTAACCACAAAGCATCCTCCCACTAGGTATTGTCTGAATTTGGCCAATGCATGCATGATGGCCAACATATCCTTATCACAGATAGGATAGATCTTCTCTAGTTCCCTCAGCTTCCTACTCTTGAAATCTATGGGGTGTATATTCTGCATCAACAAAACTCCTATCCCCTCATCAGACGCGTCCTGCTCCAGTACAAATGGTTGTGAGAAAAATGGAAGTGCTAACATTGGGAAAGTGCTCATCACCTTATTCATTTTGTAGAATGTTTAATGTTCTTCCTCTGACCATCTGAATCGTCCTTTCTTGGTGAGGTCAATCAATGGTGCACCCAACTATGAAAATCCTTTCACAAAGCACATGTAATTGTCTCATATCCCAAATAACACATGCAACTCCATAAGTGATCCATAGGTGGGTCAATCTAAAATAGTCTGGATCTTCTCTTGATGCACCTTCACTCCTTCAACACCAATCACGTGCCCATAATAAATGATTTCTATCATCCCAAATTTTAACTTTTTCTCCTTGGAAAATAGTGATTTCTCCTTCATAATGTTGATAATCTCATCCACATGATTCAGATGTTCCTCCCAAGTCTTGTTATACATCAGTAGATAATCAAATAACACCAATAAAAAATTCCTCGACTGCTTGTTGAATATATGGTTCATGCATGACAGTAAGGTGGCTAGTGCATTAGTCAACCCAAAAGGCATGACTAGAAACTCATAATTTTCATAGTGACATCTGAATGTTGTCTTCTGGATGTCCTCCTCTCTAACCCTGATATGGCGGTACCCTAATCTTATATCAATATCTAATAAGTACACCTCTCCATGTAGTTCATCTATCATCTCATCAATCTGGGGTATCGGGTACATGTTCTTGATGGTATTCATGTTCAATTCCCTCCAAACAGTGGACATCCTCATTGTCCCATCCTTATTCTTTACCAACATTATTAAAGAATTGAATGGACTTGAGATAGTCCTAATGTGTCCCATTTCCAGCAATTCCTCTATGGCCTTCTCTATTTCATCCTTGAAATTATTCAGATGTGTATATGGCATAGTAATTATGGGCTTGGCCCCTTCCTCTAACTCAATGACATGCTCAAATCCCCTGTCAGAAGGTCTCCCTACTGGTAGTGGCCCGAAAATCTTATCATGTTTCCCAATCAACTCCTATATATCCACATGGTAACACTGGCAATCCTAGGATGGATTTTGTGCGGTAATCAAACACTTTGTTATGCATTCCACATCACCGTGTCTAAATATGCCCTCCATACATTTGTTCAACACAACCCTAATAGATTCTAATGACATGCCTCTCAAAATAAATCATTGGCCCTATGATTCCATGAACTCCATCCTCATAATATGATAGTTCATCTTGAAGTCTCCCACCAAGTACAACCATTGGACAATAAATACCACATTGGTATCTTCTAGCTCCACTACATAGAAATCACCGATCATTGTATAGTTTCCCAATGTCACCTTCAGTCCCCTGGTCCTCTTAGTACAAGTTATGTTTTACCCATCTACTACAACAACATTAAATCCCTCAAATGCTTTGGTAGGGATCTACCTCCTGGCGATTAGTGCCACATCGATGAAGTTGTGGGTGGCCCCAACATCGATCAGTGTTGTAACCATCTACTCCTACAAAATACCTCTAATCCTGAATGTATAGTACCTAGGGACTTCTAAAAGTATGGAAATCACCAGTCTTATGACCCCCGCTTGCAATGGTGCATGATCTATAATCTCGAGGTGTGGTGTCTCATCATTGCTCTTTCCACTATATTGTATGTGGTGGGTCTCTTCCTTCTTGTCATCTTCTTCGTCGGAAAGTAACTCAATATAGTGGACCTTTCCTTTTCCCATACATTGGTGGCTTGACTCCCAAGGTTCTTTGCAACTATAGAAAAGCTTCTTCCTCCTCAGTTCTCTCCAAGTCTACTCATCCATCTTGTCCTTTCTCCTCCATGTCTTTTTGGGAAGATTTGTTTTCTGACCCTTCCATGGAATAAATGGTTTTAACGGTGCCTTATTGGATGTTTTGTCTTCCATATCTTGAACCTTCATGATGGAATCATGTAGTGTGTTTTTTCTTAAGGCCTTCACCCATCCTCTCAAGGGCTCAGCTAGACCCCCTATGAACAGCATCACCAACTATGGCTGAGAAATGTATGTCACCATAATTGTCATCCTTTGAAAATATGTGATGTATGCATCTAGTGTACCTATCTACTTCAACTATGACAACTCCCTGAAGTGGATTTTAGGATCCTTCTTGTCGAACTTGTCCATCAATCCCTGAGTAAATTCCACATATGAAGTGATGTTGGTGTGCCCTAATGTTACCATCCCATGATACCACCTTAGCTTCTCCCTCAAAGTTAAGGGTGGCATGCTTAATGGCTTCTTCCTCGGTCATTGGGTTAAGTTGGAGGTAAGTTTCCAACTTTTGTACACATGCTCTGGCTAAGCTCTTAGCATACCCGTCAAAACATGGGATAGTCGACCTGCCCACCTTGCACATGAGATCAAATTTATATTGGTTCTATGGTGCCCTAGGTTTGTTCCTCTCTTTAAGGTTGTATAAAACCTCATAGGACAATTTCTCACAATTATATTCATCTATCTTCGTATACTCCCTGTAAGAAGATTTTATATCAAGCTCATGGCCCGACTTCTCTCGTGCTCTTGTACGCTTCCCTACCAATAATTGTGGTAATAGGGGCCTAGGGATATTTAGGCTCTATCCATGAGATGGGGTATGGTTATTGCTACCCTATGCATAAGTCCTACCTGCCCTATGGCTTCCCTCATAAGGGTTCCCATTGGATCCCCCATGATTATGATTTACTTGCATGTTGGTAAGGAATTGTATCATGAAATACATAAATTGTCGTTGCTCGGTGGTCATATGTCATTATCCCTCGGCTATGGACTCCAACAACTGTAAGGTCATATCCTCACCATGATCCCCCATGTTTCCTTCTAGCTCTAACTCTGTTTGATATGCTTCTATTTCTCTTTCTGGTGACTTTCGAAAGGGTTTTCCTCCACATCCTTTCTTCCTAGGAATCAATGTAGTCACAAGTTGGAAGAATCACCATATCTTATATCATTGTAATGTCCCCAACTAGGATAGATAGAAAAAATATGCTTCTTGTCCAAAGCATTGTTTATCTTTGTGTGATTTTATCAAACACTTTACATTAAGGCTGCTAGAAATATCTTACAAACATCTTGCATATGTCACTAACATAGGATATTGTCAAACATATTACATGCACCCATTACACATGGAATAGAGAATATAACTATGGCATATTATTATGGTATGGAAATCCAAGTCAAAATAATACAAAGATATTTATTGGTTGTAACAATAGCTGCAAAATCCTCCTAAACACACAAATCTACTAGATACAAGGAAGCTGCAATATCTACTAACAGAGAACAAATAAGAAACTTGGTAATGATGCCAAAATATCCATAAGATTTTACATGTCTTCCTTTGGACTGTCTAACCTTCGTTGGTGCAGTATCGATCTGCTTCTGAAACACCTACCGCAGCAATCCAGTAGCATGTAACTTAACATTTTTGTAACTCCAAATTGAAAATATCCTCACTAGATGAGGTTGAACAATAGGTGGGGCTCGCGAGACTAGGTTTACCAACAAGTGGGGCCTCACAAGACTCCCTTTACTCAACCCACGGGGGTGACCCCTATCAAAGTTTCCCAAAACCCTCCTGGTACCTGCAAAATTGGCGATCGACCTCCTCCAGAAAGTTCTTCCAATCCCCTACATAACCCAATATACCTCCAAAATCCCTCCAAGATGATGCCAAACATAAAATGAATTCAAGTGGATTATTCTATCTTAGTATTTACTTAAACATTAAAATTCACTTTTAATGCTTAAGTAATTAATAATTTATCTTCTTACTTAATGTCACTTTAGAATGTAACATCTCCTAGCTAGTGACATTAAATAAACCTCCTTGACTCCCTTTTTCTTCATTTACTATAGCCTACGGGATCCATATAGGCTACTAAGTCATCCGCCATTATGGTAAATTGGAAGGGGAAATTGTAGTCCTCCCTTCCCGCAATTTCTTGTCCTCAAGCAACTACAATTCGACATGTTGTAAGATATGCTCTCCCTCTCAAGTAGCATCCTAGGTAGGAAAACCTCTCTATATGACCAGGTAATCCCTAATGACTCTTCTCCTCAGCATCCTCTCCCTAACATAAACAATTCGCACAGGGGTCAGAACCAACTTTCCTCATCCAGTGGAGGAAGATCTGTTGAAGTGGTGATATGTTGTCCCAATTCCTTCTTGAGGCAGGATACGTGGAAGACGTTGTGGATCATGCCACCCTCTAGAAAATCCAACTCATATTCTACCTCTATAACTCTCCTGCTCACCATGTATGGTCCATAGTAGTGGGGCTTTGGATTCTCTACACCAATATTCTTCAATGAATACTTTCTGTAAGGTTGTAACCTCAGAAATATTAAGTCCCCAACCTCAAAGTTGTGCCCCATTCTGCTCCTATCTAGATGTATCTTCTGTTGATTTTGGGTGACTTGTAAGTTCTCCTTCAATACTCTATAGTTTTCCCGGATCTCCTCCAACCAATATTTTTCATTAGGATCCCTTCTCTCCACAAATTCAAAATCCAAAAATGATGGAGCATTGTAGCCATAAAATTCCCTCAATGGACTCATCCAGATGGGAATGTGATAAGTGGTGTTATAATAGTGCTCCCTGAGATGAAACCACTTTATCCAGACCTTATGTTTCCCTGACACATAGTTTCGTAGGTATACCTCAATCCACTAATTCACGATCTCTGTCATCCCATCTATCTGAGGATGATAGTTGGTGCTAAGTGTCAACTCCATCCCTGAGAACTCGAACAGCTCCAACAAAAATGTGTTGAGGAACCTATTGTCTTGGTCGCTAACTATGTATCTCGGAAGACCATTCAACCTGAACACCTCCTTAAAGAATATGTCTGCCACCTGAGATAAAATATTCTTTGAATTGATGGAAAAGAAGTGTGCATACTTGGTCAACCTATCCACCACCACATAGATATAGTCTCTTCCATGTACCTTTCACAACACTATAATGAAATCCATGGAAATGCTCTCCCACTTCTGCTCCAGAATAGGCAATGGCTAAAGAAGACATGCAGGATGTGTAACCTCTAGATTATTGTGGTAACAATTCATGCACTCCCTCACAAACTGAATCACATCCTCCTTGAGACCCTTCCAAGAGAATCTCTCCCTCACTTGCGTGTAGGTATTCAGATATCCTGAGTTCCCTAGCAATGGTGCATCATGTACTACCCTCATAATATTATCCTTGAGTGTGGACTCAAGGAAAATATAGATCATGTATTTGTAGTAGATGATCTCATCCACTTCCCTATACCTATCATCTTGAATAATTCCCTCCATCATCTCACAGGAGAAGTTATTCTTGGAGAATTCCACCAAGAGAATGCACTCCCAGTCTACTAAGATCTCTGTCATGGAGAAGGTTGCAGGTCTCCTGGATAGTGTGTCAGTAACTATGTTCTTCTTTCCCTTTACTTACTCGATGTCAAAATCATATACCTGCACCTTGATCACCCATTTTTTTGCCTCTCATTTAGGTCCCTCTGCTCCAAGAAGTATCTCAGGTTGTTGTGGTCATTCCTAACCACAAAGCACCCTCCCACCAGGTACTATCTGAATTTGGAAGATGCATGTGTGATGGCCAACATCTCCTTATCATAGATAGGATAGATATTCTCTAGCTCCCTCAAATTCCTACTCTCGAAATCTATGGGGTCTCGATTATGCATCAAAACTACTCATATCCCCTAATCGGACTCATTTCACTCTAGTACAAATGCCAGTGAGAAATCTAGAAGTGATAACACTAGGAAAGTGCTCATTACCTTCTTCATTTTGTCGAATGTTTCCTATGCTTCCCCTGACCATATGAATGTTCCTTTCATGGTGACGTTTGTCAATGGTGCACCCGGCTATGAAACTCTTTTCACAAAGCACATGTAATAGTTTCATGCCCCAAAGAACCGACACAACTTTGTAATTGATCTGGGGGTGGGACACTCTAAAATAGTATGGATTGTCCCTTGATGCACATTCACTCCTTCAACACCAATCACGTGCCCCAAATAAAGGATTTATGTCATCCCAAATTCACACTTTTCCTCCTTGGAAAATAATGACTACTCCTCCATAATGTTGATAATCCCATCCATGTCCTTTAGATGTTCCTCCCAAGTCTTGTTGTAGATCAATAGATTTTCGAAGAACACTAGTAAGAACTTCCTCAAATGCTTGTTGAATATATGGTTCATACATGACTAGAAGGTGGTTGGTACATTATTCAACCCGAAAGGCATGACTAGAAACTCATAATGCCCATAGTGACATATGAATGTTGTCTTAAGGATGTCCTCCTCTATGACCCCTATCTGGTGGTACCCTGATCAAAGATCAATATTTGATAAGTACACCGCTCCATGTAGTTCATCTATTAGCTTGTCAATCCTGGGTATCGGGTACCTGTTATTGATAGTCTTCTTGTTTAATTCCATGTAATCAATGCACATCCTCATCATGCCATCATTCTTCTTTACCAACACTATTGAAGAAGCGAAGGGACTAGATCTAGGCCTGATGTGTCCCATTTCCAGCAATTCCCATATGGCCTTGTCTATTTCATCCTTGAACTTATTCAAATGTCTACATGGCATAGTGATCACAGGCTGGCCCCTTCCTCTAATTCAATGATGTACTCAAATCCCCTATCAGGAGTTCTCACTACTAGTAGTGGCCCAAAGACTTTATCATGTTTCCCAAGTAGCTTCTGTATATCCACATGGTAATGTTGGCGATCTTGGGATGGCTTATGTGTGGTAATAAAACACTATGTTGTGCATGCCATGTCACCAAGTCTAAATATTGCCTCCATACATTTTTTCAACGCAAAACTGGGAGCTCCTGACGACATACCCCTCAAAATAACTCATTGACCCTCTAAGTCCATGAACTCCATCCTCATAATTTGATAGTTCATATTGAAGTCTCCCAGTGAGAACCAAGAGCGTTGAACCTTACTATTGAACCTGTCCATCAATCCCTGAGTAAACTCAACATATAAAGTGATGTTGGCATGCCCTAATGTTAGCATCCCATGATACCACCATTCATGAGCTTCTCCTTCCAAGTGAAGGGTGGCATACTTAATGGATTCTTCCTCCATCATTGGGTTAGGCTGGAGGTAAGTGTCCAACTTCTACACCCATGCCCTGGATGAGCTCTTGGAAGACCTGTAAAAATATGGGATAGTCATCCTTCCCACCTTATGTATTGATGCAAGGAGAAATCGAGTTGAAAGACACAAACAGTTACAACACACACCATGCTACAGAATACACAGTGGAAAATCAAAACATAAATCTTATTTCTCAATTGGAAACTTAATGATGCAACACCATTCTTTTATTGATTTGAAGCACATATCAAAATTTACATTACAGCAAGCCTAGGCTAAGAGACATCTATGAATGGTTACTTACATGGTTGAAACCCACTACAAAAATCACCCATAAGGTAATGGTCTGCGTGTGTGGGATGAAACTTTGTTTCTCCCTTCCTAAGTGGTCGCCCAACCTGGAATTCATCTCTCCAAATTATTTGTTATTCATCACCCCTTTTCCATTGCATCCATGTTTCTTTTAAATTCTACCATTTTTCCTCTGAATTGATTCGCCTTTCATTGCCTCAATGGGCAGTTAGAAAAATCTCTGGATAGTTCACCTCCTTCTTGGCGTTAATAAAAAAAATTGGGCTTGGGAATGTTCCTACCACATGGTTGCATTGCGACACTTATAAAATTCCACCATACATAGGATTTTCAGTATGATTTTCTGCATACAAAAGAGTAGTTGCATGATTAACAACAATTCGAATTCATAGAAAAATGACTAAATAAATTGGACCACTAACACAGTCCTTATTCGACTTTTTCTTAATTTGTAGAATAGAAATATATATTTGTTTCTTTTTGTGATGCGGATTTCCCAAGCCCAAGGATTCTCCTGCATCAAACACCCCTGGTAAGAAAAACATGAGCTCCAGCTCAGGTGCATATTATTGTTGAGATGAAGATTTTTTCACATGTTTTAATTGATCTTCAATCACCCATGATGCATCCCCTGCCCCTCGATTATTCCACTTGATTAAATATTTCATGTACTCCTTCCAGCAAGTCTTCTTATCAACTTGTGTAGCAATAATTTCTTCAATCTGCTCCTCTGACTTAATCGGTATATGTTGTTCCCATTCATTGAGGTTACCTTCATCTGCTCTTTTTTCCCCTTCATGAAACTCATAGAGGTCAGCAACATTGAATGTAGGATATATGTCAAACTTCTCTAGACCTTCCAGCCGATAAGCGTTATCAAAGATCTTTATCATAATTCGGCATGGACCTATCTTCTTGTACTTGACTTTATTACATGTGCCTCAAGGAAATATCTCCTTCCTCAAGTGATCCATGACCAACTCACCCTATCAGAATACCTTCCATATCCTATGTTGATCTTCTCGTTGATTATAATTGTCATTGTTGATATGCAATTTCTTCTTTACCTATTCTTGTAATTCATGCATATTGTCCAAAAAATCATTTGCATCAGCACTCTTCTTGCCTTCCTAATCCGGTAATGCAACCAAATCTACCAAAAATTTTGGCGACCGTTGTTGGGCCCGAGATATGATCATCTTCATGACATTATTATACACTTTTTGCCATATGTATATATTCATTTTTTAATCTTTCAAAGGAGCTTTTTGAAGAATTTTATGTTAAAATGATACAATCGGCATGAGGTGCGTATAATTCGTGTTTTGTGATTCAATCAAGTTTAATTTATCATATTTTATGGTTTCCAAAAGTTAATTCATGTTTTTTTGTTGTTACAAAGCAAAACGCACCATGTTTCTTGGTCCATCACTTGTTCCGACACTTGATCCAGCACTTGTTCTAGTACTTGATCCGGCACTCGTTCTAACACCCAGTATTGTACAAAAACGCAAGGCAAGTTGGCGATTATGGTATTGGCGGCCAGTGGTGGAAAAATTGAGCACAAGGGTTTTGTTTGTCATCGCCCCCTCCAGCTACTAAGCTCAAGACAACTCGATTTCAGTTGTCCAAAGAGGGTGCTTATTGGGTTCCTCTGTTTTGTTAGTTATTGATGCATTTAATGTAATTTTCCGAATTTAGAGGTGGTTCGACCCTCCTGTGGTCGAACACCTGGGTTGTAAGCTTATAAATACTACCAGGATGATCATCATATGGTTAAGCAAGTAGAATAGCCATCAGATTGGAGATAAACTCGTTATACTTTGTTTTTCATTTTTCACATTGCCAGAATAGTGCCAGTACTGCATTTTTTACTTTCATGGTGAATTCGTCCTGCTGAAGTTCGTGGTGTGCTTTTAGAGGGTAGACATGACCTACTGGGGGGGCCACCAGCAGTCTAGTGATGATCTATGTGTTGTTTATACATTTCATAATTTAAATTGTCTTTTATTTCCTGTACATGCATGTTTTATGTTTTAATTAGCTAGTTGTGATTTAATTGTTTATTGTTCTTTTGCAGGTTAGTGTGATGGATTATGTTAGCATGAATTAGTTTTGTAGGCTAGGAATAGACTTGCAAGTCTCTACACTAACTCCATATGCATCTAGATATCAGATTACACTTTTATTTATTTTCTTACAGTCAAGTTTAAAACAGAGTTCTATTTGGGTTTCATTTAACAAGGTTCTTTGATGGATAGATAGAATTAGTTCCAGTTTCTAGTCATAGCTTGCTTACTTCAGTTTATATAGATTTCATTTAATTAGTTGTTGGCTAAATTAGATTGTCAATTTACTTTTTAATATCATGCTTTAAATTTATGTTTTTAATTATTTCTTTATTTTAGTTTGAATGGCTAGAATAGACATAGTGTAGTTGTATTTCACGCAATTTACTTTCATAGATTAAAATGCAATTAAATTCCTTAGTTAGATAATGATGATCTTGTTGTGATGTTGATGGTTTGTACATGAATATGCAAGGTATTTAACATCACTTTTATCATGGCTAAGTTTTCATTGGAATGTTTACTTCACACCTTTCATTTTGTCGCTGAAATTAGTATTGAGCTTATACCATTAGAACTATCCTTTGTTGTCAAATGTCATCGAGATATCATCAGTCACCACCGAAGGCATTCACACAACCACCAACATTACATTTGAGTGTTTCATAGGTTAAAGTTAGTTTCTTGCTTTCATAAGTTAGAAAAGATAGTTTCTTGTTTTCATAAGTTTAGTTGATAGTCTTTCTTTCTTTCAATAGACTAGATTTCCTTTCATGCATTGCATTGAGCATTTAAATTTCCTTTCACGCAAGAGAAATAGTTTTTCATTAGGCATTTAGTTCACTTGCCTCTTAGTCTAGGTAGTTGTTCAATAAGAAGTCTTTGCTTACTTGTCTTTTTCTTTATGCTTTTGCTTGCTTGTTTATTTGCTTTAATAGGTTAGTTAGATGTTTTTGTTTGCTTGTCTATTTGTTTTAATAGGTTAGATAGGTGATTTTGCTTACTTGCTTATTAATTTGCTTTCATAGGGTAGTTTCTCATTGAATGTAGGTTGGCAAGTTAAAGGTAGTTTGTTTTCATCATTTTCTTAGTATGCTTAGTAGTTTACCTTTGCTTACTGTCATGAACTAGTTTGCTTTACATAGAGTTTTCATTCGCTTTCTTAGGAACTATCCATCAGTCCTTGGCCCAAAAGTACTTAGGCTACCTAGTTTCAATTTGCTTAGTAGGGTTTGTTCATTAGATAGGTTTGCTTGAGTAGATTAGACCTAGATAGTTGCTTTCCTTAGTTAGTCTACACTCCTACCAACCTTCTACCTTTGGCATATATTTTTCTACAACTCTAAGTTTACTTACCCCGAGTTGACAATTTAATTGAGGGTAGTTTAGTGTCTTTTTTAGTACATATAAAACACCTAAAATTTTGGCGCCATTGCTAGGGAGTTGTCTTAAGGTAAGAAGTAATTAGGAATTAGATCATACTTAGACATTAGCATTATTTTGGCGGTGGGGGAACTTTAAGACGAGAGGTAAGAACCTACACATCTGCTATAGCAGGTTCCCCCAAACCCAATAGTAGTTTTTTCTTTTTTGTTGCTTTCATGAATAGACCTAGGAATCAAATGGTAGATTTTTCTTTTTGTTTTTGATTTCTTTCATGAATAGGCCTAGAGACCCACAAGGTAGATACATTAAATCAAAATCAGACCTTTCAACCAAGGTTTCTTCCGATCTCTTTGGGGGAAGGAACGTTTCGCTTATAAAATCCGCAGACCGATACCGAAAAACAGGAGCTAGCTTGACTCAAAGAGCTAAAATAGTCTCTGAAGGGACTAATACAAGGAGCACTATAGAACAAGAAATTGAAGCATCAATCATATTAGGACAGGAGGCAAGACCACTCGAGTCTTCCACAAAACCAAATAATACAACCTTTGCTTTTAAACCACCACCAGGGGACTCTAATTTTAAAAATATTATAGACCCTGAACATGTGAATATTTTGTTTGGTAGCTCAGCTAATGTAATTATCTATCAAATTGACACAGAAACTTTGGCACCAATAATCTCAACCAGCTCGAGTAGATTCCCAGACATCCAATCAGTAGGAAGACCTTTTCATCAAAGGGAAACCTTTTTCTCTTCAAAGATAAAACCACTTAGGTACTCTCTTTTTGGAAACCAAGCCAATATGGATGATTAGGAGGACCATAACAATGTAAGACATGGAGAGGAAGAAGAAACTGGAAACCAAACCGAAACTACCTTCGGGTTTTCGATTTTAGACACCACTCTGAATGTCAACATGAAGAATATTCCTCTCTCAGCACTGCCTACCTTTTATGGTAAAAACAGTGAAGATGAAGACACCTTTCTATTTGAATTTGGCATCTTGTGCAGGAGCTACAACTATGTACAAGATGCCCAGAAATTAAAACTCTTTCCTGCCACCCTCAAAGACTCTGCATTAAGATGGTTCATGGGATTGGGAGAATCCAGCATTAGGTCTTGGGAATCCATGAAAGACATCTTTCTTAAGAAGTACCAAGACTACTACAAGACCAAAGAGTCTCGTAATGACATCTTTAGAGTCCAACAGTTAGAAGACAATACCCTTGAAGACTATATGGAAAGATTTGGTTATATCTCCCAGAAGTCAAAATACCATGACCTCCCAGAGGATTCATTTAGGGCTCTTTTCCTTAAGGGAATTTCAGAAGAATATCTAGAGGTGCTTAACCTGATGGCATCAGGTGACATCTCTCATAAACCATTTGCTGAAATATCTGAAATGTGTAAAAACTACTCAAGGAGTAGAGCCAAAACAGGAAAGAGTGTTCAGGACCCTTACAATAGAATCTTAAAACCAGTTAGTTCAGGTGGTATTACGAGATCAGAGATAAGGAACCTTTTAGAAAACTTCAAGACAAACATCCTAAGAACAATAGGTTCCCAGTTGGATACCCTTAAACTCAAAAAGAAACAGGAGGAGGAAAATGCAGCAATGAGCATATATTGCCCAAGATGTAGGAGGAAGCATTCCTCAAGGGAGTGCCCACTAGATAACATTTCAGTTTGTGGCTTATGTATAGAATACCATGTGACTAAAACATTTCCATCATTGCATGGTTTATTAGTCATCTATAGGAGTGGAGATTTTGGGGAGTCTTCTTATGCACCTAGGAGACCATGGTAGCCTAGGAATCAACCCACATACCCGAATCTATAGTCTCAAGTTCCACCCTATTATCAACAACAACAGTGGAACTCACCAGGTTGGAAAAATTGGTCTACTCAGTACCAACATCCTTGGATTCAAGGATGGAGGGGAGGACACAACCAAGGAAATCCTCAAGCTCCACCTATTCCTATGTACAACCATCCTTATTCTCAGTTCTCATCAAACACTCTGCAGCCTTTGTCAAGTTTTGTTCCACCACCTTTACCTCCTATCCCACAACAAAAACCACTCCAATTTCAAAATGCAAGCTCCTCGAGACCAACACTATTACCAACACAGCCAGTGTTGAATCCCAATAATAATCCCCCTCAACCTCTTGACAATGTTGAGATGCATGCCTTCCCGACATATGTCATTACTCATGTTCCATTACAGGAAATGAAACTAAGATCAAGAAAAGTTCTAGATAGGCAGAGACCTTCAGTAGTCATCCAAGAAGAAGAAGAAGAAGAAACCACCTACCAACCCACAGATGGCACTAGGTGGGAAGATGTTATTATCCCAAAGAATCAAGAACCCAAGCTTACCCAAAATGAACCTTCACAAATTATGAAGGTCCCTCCTTATCCAGACCGATTGGTAATCGAGAAACCTACCACCTGACCAGAATTTGACATTTTGAATGAATTGAAAAATATTTGTGTCAAGATTCCTCTGCTTCAAGCCATTAAAGACATTCCAATCTATAGTAAGGTAGTCAAAGAATTGTGTATCAAGAAGCCAGGTAGGAAGCAAAAGGACCCTCCTACAATACATTTGGTAGAAGGACTCTCTAAGTACATATCAGAGTAGCCAAAGATAGAAAAGTATGGGAATCCAGGAAACCCCGTAGTGACTATAATCATTAAGGAGGTCTCCAACAGAAACACTCTCATAGACCTAGGGTCAGCCATCAATGTTATGACCGCTACTACCTTGGAACAATTACAGTTACAACCTCTTCTTCGGCCTACCCCAACCATTTTGGAATTAGCGGATAAGACTAGGGTTATACCTGAAGGGATTTTAGATGATGTCATGGTTACTTTAGCCTCATGGGAGTACCCTGTAAATTTTCTTGTCATTCATTCAAAGCATCCTGCCTGAGGCCATCCTGTTATTTTGGGAAGACCTTGTCTAGCCACAGCCAATGCATTTATTGGTTGTAGAGAAGAAGAAATGGCCATCTCAAATGGTCTCTCTATCCAGAAGCTCACCATTTACCCTCCAGCTCAACCTATTATGGAGAATCTATGGTGGCTTAAATGTCCATACGGGAAAGAAGAATGGGAAGAACTCGTATTGCCTAGTGACCATGCAAGGGCACTTCAAGAGCATACACTAGAAAATGTGCTAAACCAATTCATTTCTGCTATTACATGTGTGGATTTTCAACAGTCCTTTCCCCAATTTGAGTACATGTTTGGGGAAGAATTTCAAGAACAATTAGATCCATCCATTTTGTCTTCAACATCTTTTATTTTTGAAATAGATGAGTCTTCCATGTCTTATACTATGCCCTACGAGATTATTCCAGGGAAATGTTTACATATAAACTCTGGGCTAGATACAGACCAACAGAAACAGTTAGTAGATATCCTTAAAGAACAATCAGGAGCATTTGCCTGGGAATACATTGACATGAAGGGTATACACCTTGATACATGCATCCACCATATATATACCCAGGGGAAAGTAACACCTGTTAGGCAACCCCAGAGAAGGATGAACCCAGCACTCAAATACATAGTCAAGGAGGAAATCCAAAAGTTGTTAAATGTTGGATTTATCTATCCCATCTCTGACAGTAAGTGGGTATCCCCGCTAGTAGTGGTTCCAAAGAAAGTGACCAGGAAATGGAGAATTTGTGTTGACTTTCGAGAACTCAATAAGGCCACTTTGAAAGACTACTTTCATCTTCCTTTCATTAACCAAGTTCTAGATACCTTGTCCGGAAAGAAGTATTTCTCCTTTCTAGATGGGTACAGCAGGTACAACCAGATTCTTATAGCACCCGAGGACCAGGACAAGACTACCTTTACTTGTCCTTGGGGCACCTATGCCTATAGGGTCTTACCATTTGGATTGTGTAATGCTCCTGCCACATTTCAACGGGCAGTATTAGGGATATTTGTCGATCTTATTCATGATTGTGTGGAGGTCTACATGGATGACTTCACATTCTATGGAAAAAATTACCAGGAAGCCTTAGACAACTTAGAAAAAGTCCTCATCAGATGCCAAGAAATGAACCTATCTCTAAGTCATGAAAAATGCAAAATGTTGTTAACTGAAGGAGTGGTTCAAGGACATCATGTTTCATCTGAAGGAATAAAAGTCGATCCTACAAAGATTGAGGTCATTATTATACTCCTACCCCCAAAGACTTAGAAATAGGTGAGAATCCTTCTTGGACATGCCGGATATTACCAGCGGTTTATTGAAAATTTTACAAAGATTGTTGCACCTATGTTTGGATTATTGATAAAAGATGTTGATTTTGTTTGCACTGAGCATTGTCAAACTGCCTTCGAAACCCTGAAAGCCAAGTTGTTTGTGGCACCAATTCTTAGAGGGCCCAATTGGACTCTCCCATTTCATATATCCACTGATGCATCTGACACCGCAATAGGAGGGGTATTAGGGCAGAAAGAAGATCAACAGTCTTATGCCATTTATTTTATAAGAAAGAACTTGTCCCCTGTCGAGTTGAACTACACAGTCATCATAGATGAATTCGACAACAAACTTGGAAGTAAATTGAGTGCCTTGGTAAATTGAGTCATCTTTACTCAATTTACTTCCAAGCTGATGAAAGAGCTAACAGAGAAATATGGGATTAAACATTGTAAATATTCTCCATACCACCCACAAGCCAATGGTCAGATAGAATCCACAAACAAATTTCTAGAATCCATATTGACCAAGACTGTTCATTTACATCACCAAGATTGGGCTTATAGGCTCCCTGAGGCTTTGTGGGCATACCGAACTACCTAGAGAAATACCACTCGACATACCCCTTATGAGCTAGTGTATGGGAAACAAGTAATTTTACCAATAGAATTCCAAGTAAGGACCTTCTGTATTAGGATCGAACATAGATGAGGCTCAGAAGCAACGATCCCTACAATTGAATGAATTGGATCAAATCAGGCAAGATGCCATCCAACGGACAATATTAGTCCAAAACCAGAGGAGAAAGTGGCATGAAAAGTTTATGAAGAAGAGACACTTCTAGCCTGGTGATTGGGCTCTATTGTTTGATTCCCGATTCAAAAACTTCAAAGGAAAACTTACCACCCATTGGTTGGGCCCTAACGAGGTAGACACTGTATATGACAATGGAGCTATAAAAATTAAAACAATTGACGATGGAAAAGTCTCCTTTGTGGTAAATGGACACCGACTTAAGTTTTATCATAAGCCCATTTCCAGAGAATATTTTCTATAGGTCATGTCAGCTGACAAGGCACTAGCCTTAGTAGATGGGGAAGTTCCCCCTTGTTCTTGAAAAATTTTCTGAGTTTCCTACTGTATATATGTAAATAGTCTTTGTATTTTGTTAATAAGGCAATTCTAGATATTTCTGTAAGTAATTATTTCACCGGGAGTACACAGTTTCAAGGATCTTTCATCAAAACATTGTCATACTTGAATTTTGTGTCTGCTAAAGCATCAAATGAATATTGACTTACTGTAGTTAGCTGTATTTTTGCAAAAATTATCATTTTTAAGGCATTCTAAAGCAGTTGCTCTTGAAACTCTTCACCACTGTATAAGGAAGTGATACCATAACTATCAAGCCTAGAGGTCTCTCGTACATTTTTTTCCAAGAAACCTGAGTAAGTAATTCAAGTGTCTTTATCAAAGAGTAACAGGGAGGTCTCATTAGCAGTTAGTCATGGAAACATCATAATAATTACAAAAGAAGACAGTGAGTTGAGCCTATAGATACCTTTTTTTTCTTTCTTAATGGTACCACCGACTACACACTAAATAGCTTGATTATATCATATCTTTAGATAGCCCACGTCCGCTTAAGTACCCCTTACATCAGGACAACCACTAAAAAATATAACGGAAAGTCATCCTCTAACATAAATACCATCCCAAGTGAAAAAAAAAAAAAAAGTTGTTTCAGAGTTGTTCCCCCATCTTCTTGCATAAGCAATCTTATAATAAAATCTTAAAGGATGGAGGGCCGGTCTCTAAGGGTTTAAGAGTCTAACCCACCGGGATACTGAACAGATCTGCTAGTAGCGGGTATCGGCCTGTGGTATGACTAGGTAAACCCGTTGGAGTATTGAACAGGCTTGCTGGCGGTGGGGCATTCTACCTAGCGAGGATGATGATCTGGCAAAAGTAAATAATAAATCTAAACTTGTCCTGATGTACGGCATTAATTGCAAACAAAGATGACATGAAGTATGTGTGGTTTATCTAAGCTTAATGAATCTCATCAATTTTCCATTGGGAAATGACTATAAGACTATCTTGAAACTCTCTTGCCTACCTCTTCTTATCTATATATAGGATCTCTTATCCTATAGGTGGGGCCATCTCCTAACTGTCTTGTTGGACCAATCTGTGAAATTTCATCTTTACACTTGACATACTGTAAATCTTCGGCTATTGGGGGATACTGACTAGTTTCCTATACTTTTGATTGTGAGGTGTCACAATACTTAGGTGTGGGGGAGGGGTTCATGAGCTGACAAATGATCATTGCCTAGAGAAAGAAGTCTTTGCAAGAATTTTTGTATTATTACCATGATATAGGTTATTACATTGATAGTCATGATTTTTAAATGCTTAACTCCTATGTGCTATGCATTACTGAACTCATGCTTAACAGACCATTATTTATTGATTATCTTCCATGTACAAGCTTCATACTGTAGGTTTGACAATACATGTTTTATGCTTGCTATAACCCATTCATTATAGGTTTCGACACTATATGTCATATACAATAAGAATGAGTAAGCATGGATCCCTCTGCCTCTGCTCATTAACCATTATGGTCATCAAAAACACTTCAAAATTGCAGGTTGTCCATTAAAAGAGGCGAAAATGCACTTAACACAGGAGTACCGGATGAAGTATCGGATGAGGTGTCGGATGCAATGTCGTTTAAAGTGTCATTTGAAGTTCCATTGCATTACATACCACTAACTGTCCTAGATTCCAGGGAACTAGAATTCAATCACATTTAATTAAATTTGTTACAGACATTGATTAAAAGATGCTTCATATGGTTATGATCAAATGTCCAAGTCAAAAGACTTGGACATTGATCTAAGTACGCACCACTCCATTGCTCTCAAGCTTTCCATCAAATTCGAATCTCCCACACATGGCAGCTCACGCGCACATGTGGGCAACGTCCTCCACCATAAGAGCATCCAAAATCGGGCTAGGCACTCTATTGTTTCATTTTCGCTTTCCATTTTCTCTACCCTGCGTTAAGTAATCGTTCCCAACCTCTGTCGAATTTTCCCTCTGTTCTAATCACACTTAAACTGTGTTAAACACGTGCCATTTCTTGGCCTGTTTTCACCCTTGCTTGGTAAAATTTTCCCTCTGTTCCAATTGCACGCAGACCGTGCCCAATTCATGTCTTTGTGTGGCTCAATTTCACCCTTGCTTGGTGAATTCAAACCCTGTCACAATGCCCAAGCGATACAAACCCTCCTCCTATGCAGACTTGTTTTCCATTCCAGAATTCACACAGTGTAGGGAAGTTTTCTTGCATGCTGGTTGGGGTCCATTTCTATCAAGTTTGCAAGGCCACAATGATGGTCTTTCTATGCAATTTGCAGTTGGTTTTGATGGCAGGATAGCACATGTAGGGTCTCTCAATTTTGCAATCACAGAAGAGTCAATTGTTGTTGCAACAAAACTTCCAAGAATAGGAGATAGGTGGTTCAAGAATCATCAATTGTCGTGCTCAAGTTACAATAGGGTGTTTAAGCCCGAATTCGAGAGCATTTTAGGAGTGAAAGGGTATGCTAAGGAGTGGATAAAGCCAGAATTGGTCAATCCCCTTATCGTCATCACACGGTTAATTACATGTGAAGGTAGATACTCCACCTTCAAAGATTGTCACTTTAGATTGCTAGCTCATTTTTTGTTCAATAAACCTTTAAACTTCCCTT
This sequence comes from Picea engelmannii, assembly GCA_009831015.1. Lineage (NCBI taxonomy): Eukaryota > Viridiplantae > Streptophyta > Pinopsida > Pinales > Pinaceae > Picea > Picea engelmannii. The sequence continues at coordinate 624,441 of ML779728.1, forward strand.
TTTATTTTCTCAAAAGCTTGGAGAAAATGTCCTCTCAAGTGAGGAAAAATGTGACCAACCCCCACAATAGTCTCTTCCACCACGGTTTGATCAAACTCCTCGTTCTTACCGAACTAGAGAAGCAGAGGAAAAGTTGGGATGCCTTTATCTACCAATTTGCAAATCCTCACTTGACAATTAACACCGGCAGGAAGCCACTTAGCCTAAAAACTATCTCTCCATCCAAGCCTCACTCTCCAAAAACTCCAAACTCCCTTGCACAAACTCCCTCTTTGTCGGAACAATACCAAAAGCTTGTTGATATTCCTACTTCTTCATTGGGGAAGAAGACCAAGAAAAAAGACCAAAAGAAGCCTATTGTTGACCCCCCGATGCCTTTATTTTCTCTTGATCCTACACCTAAGAAGCCCCACGAAGTAATGCAACAAGACTTTCCCATCATTCCCACAAACGAGAGAGGAGCCAACCGATTTGGTAAGGGACCCTTTCGGAAGAGTACCCGGAACATAAGAACCAAGCCTTATGCAAAGCCTCCACCTACTTCGGATCCTATCCAAGTATCCTTCGACCTTGAGAGCCCTCATAAGCAACCTAGAGAAGTCTCTGCTGATGGATTAAAGCCACTAAGGAAAACAAAATCAGAACCTACCTCACCTTTCCGATCTCTCATCACACCTACTTCACCCATGACCACTCTTGATCCTAAATTTGATAAATTGACCGCATCTCTCAAAGGATCTAAGCCTTCCTTGGAGATCACTGATTCTACCCCAACTATAGAGGAGATACAAAGGGAAAACCATCAGCTTCTCCGACAATTAGAAGAGAGGAAGACAATGGATGCACACCTTCATCATGAGAATGCAGTCCTTCAGAAAAAAGTTAACTCCCTTCAACGGTTGGTCGATGGGATGACCCAATCTATCCGCATCTTAAGAGCAAAATTAAAGCAACATAAGAGGCACAAGGCTAAGCCTACACAACAAGAAGGAGAGCCTTCTAAAGCTGACCCTCCTCAACAAGCCTAGTTCCAAGGGATGACTTCTTTTTGTTTGCAGTGGGACCTGCAAAATCATCAATGTGGGGGTATGTTGGGCCCGAGTTATGATCATCTTCATGACGTTATTATACACTTTTTACCATATGTATATATGCATTTTGTTTATCTTTCAAAGGAGCTTTTTGAAGAATTTTATGGTAAAATGATACAATCGGCATGAGGTACGTATAATTCATGTTTTGTGATTCAATCAAGTTTAATTTATCATATTTTATGGTTTCCAAGAGTTAATTCATGTTTTTCTGCTGTTACAGGGAAAAATGCACCATGTTTCTTGGTCTGGCACTTGATCCAGCACTTGTTCTGGTACTTGATCCGGCACTCGTTCCGGCACCCAGTATTGCACAAAAACACAAGGAAATTTGGCAGTTATGGTATTGGTAGCTAGTGGTGGACAAATCGAGCACATGGATTTTGTTTGTCATCGCCCCCTCCAGCTACTAAGATCAAGACAACTCGATTTCAGTTGTCCAAAGAGGGCACGTATTGGGTTCCTCTGTTTTGTTAGTTATTGATGCATTTAATGTAATTTGCCAAATTTAGAGGTGGTTCGACCCTCCTGTGGTCGACCACCTGGGTTGTAAGCTTATAAATACTACCAGGATGATCATGAGATGGTTAAGCAAGTAGAATAGCCATCAGATTGGAGATAAACTCGTTATACTCTGTTTTTCATTTTTCACATCGCCGGAATAGTGCCAGAACTGTGTTTTTGACTTTCATGGTGAATTCGGCCTGCTGAAGTTCATGGTGTGCTTGTAGAGGGTAGCCACGACTTGTTGGGGGGGGCACCAGTAGTCTGGTGATGATCTGTGTGTTGTTTATACATTTCATAATTTAAATTGTCTTTTATTTCCTGTACATGCATGTTTTATGTTTTAATTAGCTAGCTGTGATTTAATTGTTTATTATTCTTTTGCAGGTTAGTGTGATGGATTATGTTAGCATGAATTAGTTTTGTAGGCTAGGAATAGACTTGCAAGTCTCTACACTAACTCCATATGCATCTAGATATCATATTACACTTTTATTTATTTTCTTACAGTCAAGTTTAAAACAGAGTTGTTTTTAGAATAAAACAGAGTTCTATTTGGGTTTCATTTGACAAGGATCTTTGATGGATAGATAGAATTAGTTCTAGTTTCTATTCATAGCTTGCTTAATTCAGTTTATATAGATTTCATTTAATTAGTTGTTGGTTAAATTAGATTGTCAATTTACTTTTTAATATCATGCTTTAAATTTATGTTTTTAATTATTTCTTTATTTTAGTTTGAATGGCTAGAATAGACATAGTGTAGTTTTATTTCACGCAATTTCCTTTCATAGATTAAAATTAAATTAAATTCATTAGTTAGATAATGATGATCTTGTTGTGATGTTGATGGTTTGTACATGAATATGAAGGGTATTTAACATTACTTTTATCATGACTAAGTTTTCATTGGAAAGTTTACTTCACACCTTTCATTTTTCCATTGAAATTAGTATTGAGCTTATACCATTAGAACTATCCTTTGTTGTCAAATGTCATCGAGATATCATCCGTCACCACCGAAGGCATTCACACAACCACGAGCATTACATTTGAGTGTTTCATAGGTTAAAGTTAGTTTCTTGCTTTCATAAGTTAGAAAATATAGTTTCTTGTTTTCATAAGTTTAGTTGATAGTCTTTCTTGCTTTCAATAGACTAGATTTCCTTTCATGCATTGCATTGAGCATTTAAATTTCCTTTCACGCAAGAGGAATAGTTTTGCATTAGGCATTTAGTTCACTTGCCTCTTAGGCTAGGTAGTTGTTCAATGAGAAGTCTTTGCTTACTTGTTTTTTGCTTTATGCTTTTGCTTGCTTGTCTATTTTCTTTAATAGGTTAGTTAGGTGTTTTTGCTTGCTTGTCTATTTTATTTAATAGGTTAGATAGGTGTTTTTTCTTACTTGCTTATTTATTTGCTTTCATAGGGTAGTTTCTCATTGAATGTAGGTTGTCAAGTTAAAGGTAGTTAGTTTTCATCATTTTCTTAGTATGCTTAGTAGTTTACCTTTGCTTACTATCATGAACTAGTTTGATTTACATAGAGTTTTCATTCGCTTTCTTAGGAACTATCCATCAGTCCTTGGCCCAAAAGTACTTAGGTTACCTAGTTTCAATTTTCTTAGTAGGGTTTGTTCATTAGATAGGTTTGCTTGAGTAGATTAGCCCTAGATAGATGATTTCCTTAGTTAGTCTACATTCCTACCAACCTTCTACCTTTGGCATATATTTTACTACAACTATAAGTTTACTTACCCTGGGTTGGCAATTTAATTGAGGGTAGTTTAGTGTCTTTTTTAATACATATAAAACACCTAACAACTGTCCATAAACAATCTGAAATGGACTCTTTCTCGTAGATCTGTTCATTGAATCGTTATATGCGAACTTAGCTTGGGATAATCCCATATCCCATTGACTAGGATTCTCTCCACTTAATATTTTCAACAAATTTCCTAGACTCATGTTCACTACTTCTGTCTGATTGTCTATTTGATGATGATATGTTGAACTATATAAAAAATATGAGACCAAATTTTTCCAGAGTGTCCTTCAAAAATACCCAAGGAATATTGTATCTCGGTCTGAAGTAATGCTCCATGGTAATCCATGCAATCTAACCACCTCTTTGAAAAATAATGCAGCTACTTCACTAGCATCACTAGTCTTCTTACATGCTATGAAGTGTGCCATTTTTTAAAATCTATCCACAACTACCATTGTTGAGTCATGTTTTCTTTGTTTCATAGGTAATCCTAAGACAAAATCCATATTAATATCCTCCTAAGGTCCTTTGGGTACTAGAAATGGAGTATAGAGTCTCGTGTTCTGAATTTTTCCTTTGGCTAGTTGACATATCCTAGAACCTTCAACAAAATTTCAGACATCTTTATTAATGTTGGGCCAAAAATATATCTCCTTTTCCAAGGCTGTGGTTTTATCCAAACCAAAATGTCCTCCTAAACCACCACTATGCAACTCTTTAATGAGATTCATTTGTATGGAACTTCTGGGAATACACAATTGTTGGTTTTTAAACAAAAACTCCTCTTGGATATGGTAGTCTAGATATGGTGTTCTGTTGAAACTCCAAGGCTCCTTACACTCCTTCCAAGCTTATGAGAAATTTGCATCTTCTTCATACAATGTCTTTAGACAATTCAGACTTACCACTTGTACTGACATGGTATTGAGTAATATTTTCCTTTGACTTAATGCATCAACTACCTTATTAGACTTCTCGGACCTATGTTTAAGCACAAAAGAATAACTTTGCAAGAATTCTACCCATTTAGTATGCTTTTGATTCAACTTACCTTGGTTGTTAATGTATTGCAAAACTTTGTGATCTGTGAACCAAAAAAACTCCTTCGACAATAGATAATTTTTCCATTTCTTCAAGGCTTGCACAATAGCATAAAATTCTTGATCATAAACATAGTACTTATTTCTGGACTCATTCAAATTATCGCTGAAAAATGCAATGGGTCTACCTTATTGACTTAGAACAACTCCAATTGTTGTTCCACTAGCGTCACAATCAACCTGAAATACTTTATTAAAATATGGTAATGCCAATACTGGTTGTGCTATGACTCTCTTCTTCAATTCTTCAAATGAGTTCTCTGCTGCTACAGTCCACTGGAACACTCCTTTATTTATACATTTTGTAATAAGCGCACATGTTTGGCTAAAGTTCCTAATGAATTTTCGGTAGAAGTCTTTCAATCCATGGAAGCTCCTCACATCAAATGTGCATCTTGGTGTTGGCCATTCGATAATAGCCTTCACTTTCTCAGGGTCCATTTTAATTCCTTCTTTTGAAACCATGAAACCCAGGTACACCGATTCTCGTTTCATTAATGTACACTTCTTTAGTTTTATCAATAGTTTCTCTTCCTTCAAGAACTATAGTACTACCCTCACATGCTCAACATGATATGTTATACTCTTGCTAAAAATTAGTATATCATCCAAATATATAACCACGAACTTATCCAAAAATGGTTTCAAGACTTTGTTCATCAATCTCATGAACATGTTGGGCGCATTAGTTAACCTGAATGGCATCACTAACCATTCAAATAGTCCATCTTTCGTCTTGGATGCAGTATTCCATTCGTCACCTTCTCTGATTTGAATATGGTGATAACCACACTTCAAATCATTTTTTGTAAAATATTCTGAGCCACTCAACAAATCCATAAGGTCATCCATTATGGGAAATGGAAAATGATACATGATAGTGATCTTTTTTATATCACGTGAATTAGTACATATTCACCACTCCCCTGTTTTCTTGGGCGTCAATACTATTGGTACTGCACAAGGGATCAAGATCTCACAAATCAACCCTTAGTCAAGCAATTCCTGCACTTGTCGATTCACTTCTTCACTCTTTTATGGAGTCATTTGATAAGGCACTTTATTTGGTAAACTTGATCCTTGAATTAAATCAATTTTATGTGATATACTATGCAAAGGAGGTAACCCTGTGGGTAATTCCTCTTCAACAATTTATTTAAAGTCTTCCAACATGCGTTGGATTTCTGTTGGTACAAAAATCTCCTTTTCATCCTCTTGAACCTCCTTTGGAAATATAGCTAAACAATACCCATTCTTTTTTTGTTCCTTCGGGAACTCCTTGGCAGAACACAACATAATGTGATTGTTATAGCTATACACATTCTTCATGTTATTGTTTCTATTACTCCCACCATCGTCACGCATTGGTATCAACTTATAACATTTTCCATTTTGAACAAATTCATATGAATTTTCCCTTCCATCATGTAAAACTTTCTGGTCAAATATCCATGGTCTCCCAAGAACAATATGGCATGCATCCATCTCCGCTACATCGCATAACACTTGCTCTTTAAAATCCCCAATATGAAATTTTAACAAACATTGTTCAATTACGGTCACCTACTAGCCTTTCTGCAACCATGAAACTCGATAAGGATTAGGGTGTGGTTCACATTTCAAATTTAGCTTCGTATTGACCTCAGTAGAAATCAATTTTTTGTACTTCCTTCGTCAATAATCAAGTTACAACATTTTCCTTCAACTTTGCATCTAGTCTTAAACATTATTTTCCTCTGTTCAAGTTATTCTATTAAATTTTGTTCTGGTTTAAGTAAAATTCTTTGAAACATCAAGTTCTCACCTTTTTCATGTGGAAGCAAAACCACATATTCTCCAACCACTGATGCATCACCGGCCATGGTAACCTGTGTTATAGCATCACTTCTTTTAATGGGACCTTTCTTTTCTAGGCATTTTGAGGCTTTGTGACCTTCAACTCCACATCTATAACAAGTAATTACAAACTTTCCCTTTCCTATTATGAATCCTCTACCTCTATCGACTCCATTTCCTTTGGTATTTGGACTATTTGATGAATCCTCTTCTTTTTCATTTGTCTTAGAAGTATTTTCTCTACCTCTTCCTCATTGACCTCTTCCCCTTAACTTATGTTGGGTCTTCCTGTTAACTTTCTCCTCCACCTTCAGGGAAATTTGATAAGATTTATCCACAGTACGAAAATAACGTGTACTCATTTCATCCAGGATCATATACTTTAATCCATTCATGTATCTAGCCACATGTTGATACTTTGGCTCCTTAATGCCTGATATAAGTGACAGCCTGAAAAAATATTCAGTGTATTCATGTACAGAAGTATCCTTTTCCCTCATATTTTCCACTTATCTACACAAATTATGTTGATAATCAACGAGCAAAACAAATTCTTTAATATTACTCACCATCTTCTTCCAAGTATTGATATTTTCCCGCCTATTATCAACTCTATCTTTCTGCAACATGTCCCACCAAAGGGCAGCATGTCCTTTCAACTTTTTGATAACAAATCGAATATGGTTTGGATCACGAACATTATCATATTCAAAACACCTCTCGAGCTCTCCTATCCAATCTATAATAGTTTCAGATTTTAAGCTTCCATCATAGCATGAAACCTAAACTTTCACACTACCTCTGTTACTCAGATAGGATATCAAACACTCTATTGGGTCTACATCCTCAGTATTTTGTTCAATTTCACTCTCATCTTCAGAGTTAGCATTTGTCTCATCATATCCATCTCTTATGTGTTCTAATTCCTCTATTCTTCTCCATAACTCTTCAAGTTCTTTATTTCTTGCACCTCCACATGTTTCTCCTCTCATTCTTGGTGGCATCCTCACAATTTTCCTGGTAGTTCAAATCCTAACTACCATCCACATCCTCAATCCAAACGTTGTACACCTACTTTTTCTTCAGCACTCAAAATGTTTATACACCACCAAACTCAAGGTATTCTCTAACCCACTTACAGGAACAATCATGCACTTATCCCAGAAAGAACGTAAGCTTTGATACCACCTTATGCAGGGAGAAATCTATCTAAAACACACAAACAGTTACAACACACCCTGTTGTAGAATGAACAATGGAAAATCAAAACAAAAATCCTATTGCCAAATAATCAGGGACTTCAATTGTAAACTTAAGAATGCAACACCATTCCTTTATTGATTCTAAGAACATATCAAAATTTACATTACATCAAACCTGAGCTAATAAGAGAAAGCTGTGAATGGTTACTTGTGTGGTTGAAACCCACTACAAAAATCGCCCATAAGGTATTGTTCTATGTGTGTGGGATGAAACTCTATTTCTCCCATCCTAAGTGGTCGCCCAACCTGGAATTATTCTCTCCATATTTTTTGTGATTCATCACCCCTTTTCCATCGCATCCATGGTTCTTTTAAATTCTCCCCTTTTCCTATGAATCGATTCGCCTTCCATTGCCTCAACGGACAGTTAGAAAAAATTCCTAACAACTCACCTCCTTCTTGGAATTAACAAACTTTTGTTGGGCGTGGGAACATTCCTACCATATGGTTGCAACTCATCATGAATAATTCCAGTGTGGCAAAGTCAAACGTGTGCGGTCACAACGTTGAAAATGAAGAAACATTGTGACACTTATAAAATTCCACCATTCACAAGATTTTTAGCACAAGCTTTAGCATGAGTTTCAGCACGAGTTTCAACATACACAAGATTAGTTGCATGAGTAACATTAGTTTGAATTCATAGCAAACTGACTAAATAAAATGGACCACTAACACAGTCCTTATTAGACTTATTGCCTAATTTTCATAATAGAATTTTCTTTTTTTTGTGATGTGGATTGTCCGAGCCCAAGGATGCTTCTGCAACACGTATGATATCAAAGTTATGTTGGTTTTTTGTTTCCCTAGGTCTATTCCTATGTTTGAGGCTATAAAAATCATCATAGGAAAATTTCTCCTGGATATCTTCATATATTTTCTTGTACTCCATGTAAGAAGAGTTAATATCAATCTACTGGCCCATTTTTTCCTATGCTCATGTAGTCTACCCTGACAAGAATTGTGGTAATAACATCCTATGGATCTTTACGAGACTTTACAAAGGGGTTTCCTCCATGCCCTTTATTCCTAGACATCAATGCAGTCACAGGCTAGCAGAATCACTAGCCTTGATACCATTGTAATGTCCCCAACTATGATAGATAGAAAAAATATGTTTGTTTTCCAAAGTATTGTTTCTCTTTGTGTGATTTTATCAAACACTTTGCATTAAGGTTGTTGGAAATGTCTTACAAACAGTTGCTATGATAGGAATATTGTCAAACATATTACATGCACCCATTACACACGGAATAGAGAAGATAACCATGGCATCTTATTATGGTATGGAAATCCAAATCACAAGTTACAATACAAAGATCTTTATTGGTTGTAACAACAACTACAAAACCCTCCTAAACACATAGATCTACTAGTTGCAAGGTAGTTGCAATTTCTACTAATAGAGAAAAAATAAGAAACATGGTAATGATGCAAAAATATCCTTAAGAGGTGATGTGTCATC
>ML779728.1:634366-646099 GCA_009831015.1 Picea engelmannii
TGACTCTCCTGCTCACCCTATAGGGTCCAATCTCCTGCTCACCCTATAGGGTCCAAAGAAGCGGGGATTCAACTTCTCTGTGCAATTCTTCTTCAGTGAAGACTGTCTGTAATGTTGCAACCTAAGAAATACTAAGTCCCCAACCTCAAATATGCTCTCCATTCTGTGCCTATCTATAGATATCTCATGTTGATTTTGGGTGACCTATAAGTTCTCCTTCAAGACTCTTAAGATGTCTTGGCTCTCCTGCAACAAATATTTGTCCTTAGGAGCCCTTCTCTCCAAAAATTCCAAATATGCAAATAATGGGGCATCATATCCCTACAATTCCCTGAATGGACTCATCCCGATGGACATGTGATAAGTGGTGTTATAACAATGCTCCCTGATATGCAACCACTTTATCCATGCCCTTTGCTTTCGTGGCACATAGTTCTGCAGATATCCCTCAATCCACTTGTTCACGATCTCCGTCTACCCATCAATCTGAGGATGATAGTTGGTGTTATGTATCAACTCCTGCCAAAATGCGTTGAGGAACCTATTGTCTCAATCACTGACTATGTATCTTGTACGACCATGCAGCCTGAAAACCTCCCTGAAGAATACGTCTCCCACCTAAGATGCACTATACTTTGAAGGGATGGAAAAGAAGTGTGCATACTTGGTCAACCTTTCCAGCACCACGTAGATACATTCCCTTCCTTGTACCTTCAACAACCTTGTAATGAAATCCATGGAAATTCTCTCCCACTTCTTCTCTGGAACATGCAACGTCTAAAGTAGACATGCAAGATGTGTAAGCTCTAACTTGTCCTACTGACAAGTCATGCACTCCATCACAAACCAAAGCACATCCTCCTTGAGACCCTTCCAAGAGAATCTCTCCCTCACTTTTCTGTAGGTCTTCATTTATCTCAGGTGCCCTGCCAGTGGTGCATCATGTACTGCCCTCAAAATATTATCCTTGAGTGTGGACTTAGGGACAAGATAGATCATGTCTTTGTAGTAGATGATGTAATCCACTACCATGTACCTGTCATCCTAAATAATTCCCTCCATCAGCTCATAGGCGAAGGTATTCTTGGAGTATTTTGTTAAGAGGATGGACTTCCAGTCTGCTGAGATCTTTGTCATGGAGAAGGTTGTAGGTCTTTTGGATAGGGAATCAACAACTATGTTCTTATTTCCCTTTACATACTCAATGTCGAAATCATATGCATGCACCTTGCTCACCCATTTATGTTGCCTCTTGTTCAGATCATGTTTCTCTAAGAAGTATCTCAGGAAGGGATAATTTTAAGGATGAAAATTTATATTAAAATGTAGAAACATGAGCTAATCTTACTAGTCCTTAATATGCAAAATGTAAAATGTTTGGCAATATTTTTGTAAAAATATTCAAATTTCTAAGGATTTTATATATAGTTTGTATAAATTTTTGGCAACTTTTAAGGTAAAATAATGTTATTCTATGGAATTTCGGTGAATCGTTTTTAGAAAAAATGGAAATTGGTGAATCTTTTTTTGAGAAAAAACATGGAAAAATAGCCCATTGACAAAATGTAGCCCCTAAAATCATCTATGAGATTCTCAGGATGTTGTGGTCAGTCCTAACCACAAAGCGTCCTCCAATCAGGTATTGTTTGAATTTGGCCAATGCATGCATGATGGCCAACATCTCCTTATCATAGATAGGATAGAGCTTCTCTAGCTACCTTAGCTTCATGTTCTCAAAAGCTATGGGGTGTCGATTATTCATCAACACTACTCCTATCCCATCACAAGACACGTCGCACTCCAATACAAATGGTTGTGAGAAATATGGAAGTGATAACACTGGGAAAGTACTCATCACCTTCTTCATTCTTTCGGATGTTTCCTATGTTTCCCCTAACAATCTAAATGCTCCTTTCTTGGTAAGGTCTATCAATGGTGAACCCAGCTATAAAAATCCTTTCACAAAGCACCTGTAATAGTTGCATATCCCAAATAACCCATGCAACTCCATAAGTGATCTGGGGCTAGGCCAATCTAAAATATTATGGATCTTCTCCTGATGCACCTTCACTCCTTCGACACCAATCGTGTGCACCAAATAAAGGATTTTTTTCATCCTGAATTCACACTTTTCCTCCTTGGAAAATAGTGACTACTCCTCCATAATGTTGAGAATCCCATCCACGTGCTTCAAATGTTCCTCCCAAGTCCTATTGTATATTAGTAGATCGTCAAAGAACACTAGTAAGAACTTCCTCAACTTCTTATTGAAGATATGGTTCATACAAGACTAGAAGGTGGTTGGTGCATTAGTTAACCTGAAAGGAATGACTAGAAACTCATAATTATCATAGTGACATCTGAATTTTTTCTTATGGATATCCTCCTCTCTAACCCTGATCTGGTGGTACCCCAATCAAAGATCAATCTTTGAGAATTACACCGCTCCAAGTAGTTCATCTATCATCTCGTCAATCCTGGGTATCAAGTACATGTTCTTGATGGTCTTCTTGCTCAATGCCCTGTAATAAATGCACATCCTCATCATGCCATCCTTCTACTTTACCAACACTACTAAAGAAGCAAGGGACTAGATCTAGGCCTAATGTGACCTATTTCCAGCAATTCCTCTACGGCCTTCTCTATTCTATCCTTGAAATTCTTTGGATGCCTATATGGAGTAGTGATCACGAGCTTGGCCCCTTCCCCTAACTCAATGACATGCTCAAATCCCCTGTCAAGAGTTCTCCCTAATGGTAGTGGACTAAAAACCTTATCATGTTTCTCGAGTAGCTCTTGTATATCCACATGGTAATGATGGCGATCCTGGGACGGTTTCTATGTGGTAATCAAATACTCTATTGTGCATGCCATCTCACCATATCAAAATATTTCCTCCATATTCTTGTTTGACACGATATTGGGAGATCCTAACGACATGGCCCTCAAATTAACTCACTGGCCCTCTAATTCCATGAACTCCATCCTCATAATCTGATAGTTCATATTGAAGTCTCTCAGCGACTACAGCCACTAGACTCCCAATACCACATTAGTATATGCTAGCTCCACTACATAGAAATCATTAGTCAATGTATAGTTTCCCAATGTCACTTACAGTCCCCCAATCCTCTAAGTACAATTCATATTGTACCTATCTACTACGACCATGTTGAATCCCTCAAATTCTTTGATAGGGATTTTCCTTCTTGTGATAAGTGTCGTATCAATTAAGTTGTGGGTGGCCCCACCATCAATCAATGTTGTTACCCTCTACCCCTGCAAAATACCTATGATTCTAAATGTATAGTACCTAGGGAATCCTAAAATTGTGGAAATGGTCACTCTTTTGACCCCCTCCTACAGTGGTGTCTGCTCTGTAATCTTGAGGTGTGGTGCGTCATCACTGCTCTGTCCATTATCCTTTATGTGGTGGGTCTTTTCCTCACTGTCATCTTCTTCATCGAAAAGTACTTCAATATAATGGACCTTTCCTTTTCCCATACATTGATGGCCCATATCCCAAGGTTCTTTGCAACTATAGAAAAGCTTCTTCCTCCTTAGTTCTCTCCAAGTCTCCTCAACCATATTGTCCTTCCTCGTCCATGTCTTCTGGGGAAGCTTCATTGCCTGACCCTTCTATACAATAAACGGTTTTACTGGTGCCTTCTTGTATTTTGTGTCTTCCATATCCCAAACCTTCATGATGGAATCCTATAGTGTGGTCTAAAGGCCTTCACCCATCCTTTTAGGGGCTCAGCTAGACCCTCCATGAATAGCATCACTAGTCGTGGCTGAGAAATATCTGTCACCATGACTGCCATCCTCTAAAAATATGTGATGTATGCATCTAATGTACCTATCTACTTCAGTTGTGACAACTCCCTGAAGTAGATTTTAGGATCCTTCCTTTCGAGCCTGTCCATCAATCCCTGAGTAAATTCCACATCTGAAGTGATGTTGGCGTGCCCTAATGTTACCAGCCTATGATACCACCACTCATGAGCTTCTCCTTCCAAGTGAAGGGTGGAATACTTAATGGCTTATGCCTTGATCATTGGGTTAAGCTAGAGGTAAGTTTCCAACTTCTGCACCCATGCTCTAATTGAGCTCTTGGAAGACCCGTCAAAAGATGGGATAGTCATCCTGCCCACCTTACGCATGAGATCAAAGTTTTGTTGGTTCTGCGTTGCCCTAGTTTTGTTCCTCTATTTGAGTTTGTAGAAATACTCATAGGGAAATTTCTCATGGATATCTTCATCTATCATCTCGTACTCCTTGTAAGAATTGTTAATATCAAGCTCCTAGCCTGGATGCTCATGTGCTCTTGTAGGATTCTTTACCAAGAATTGTGGTAATAGGGGCCTAGGGATATTTAGGCTCCTACCCTGAGTTGGGGTATGGTTATTGCTACCCTCTACATAAGTCCTACCTCCCCTATGGCTTCCCTCAAAAGGGTTCCCATTGGAGCCCCCATGATTTTTATTTGCTTGGGTGTTGGTAAGGAACTGTGTCATGAACTACGTAAATTGTTGTTGCTCGGTGGGAATCTATCGGTGTCCCTCGGCTATGGACTCCAACAGTTGTAAGGTCATGTCCTCACTGTGATCCCCCATTTTTCCTTCTGGCTCTGACTCTGTTTGGTATGCTTCTATTTCTCTTTCTGGTGACTTTCGAAAGGCATGTCCTCCATGCCCTTTCTTCTTAGGAATCAATGCAATCAAAAGATAGTAGAATCGCCAGCTCTGATACCATTGTAATGTCCCCAACTAGGATAGATAGAAAAAATATGTTTATTGTCCAAAGTATTGTTTTTGTTTATGTGATTTTATCTAAAACTTAACATTAAGGTTGTTGGAAATGTCTTACAAACAGTTTGCATATGTCACTGAGATAGGAATATTGTCAAACATATTACATGCACCCATTACACATGGAATAGAGAATATAACCATGGCATCTTATTATGGTATGGAAATCCAAATCACAACAATACAAAGATCTTTATTGGATGCAAAAACACCTGCAAAACCCTCGTAAACACATAGATCTACTAGCAGCAAGGAAGCTACAATATCTACTAATAGAGAACAAATAAGAAACCTACTATTGATGCCAAAATATCCTTAAGAGGTGATGTGTCTTCCCTTGGATTGTCTAACCTTCATTGGTGCAGTATCGATCTGCTCTTGAAACACCTATCGTAGCAATCTAGTTGCCCATACATTAACAGTTATGTAACTTCAAATCTCAAAGATCCTCACTGGACAAGGTTGAACAACAGGCGGGGCCTCCTGGGACTAGGTTGGCCAACAAATGGGGCCTCGCGGGATGCCTATACTCAACCGACAGGGGTGACCTCTATCACAGTTTCCCCGAAACCCTCATGGTACCTATAAAATCGATGATCGACCTCCTCTAGAAAGTTTTGTCAATCCTCTACGCAAGACGATATACCTCCAAACTTCCTCCAAGATGATGCCAAACACAAAAAGAAATCAAGTGAAGATCTCGGGTGGATCCTCCTCCTTGTCTAGCTAGGGTGGGTATTACACCACCGAAACTAAACTACAATGGAAGGGTTTTTCCAAACCCTAACAAAAACCTTGGCTCAAAGAGCACATCAACAAGAGATCAAGTCATAATGAGGAAGGTGAAGTGCTACCCTTCCTTTATACTTCTCCGAAGCCTTCTAGATCTTTCTCCTTTTGCACCAAATCAAATATGACCATTATTCTCTCTTAATATTTACTTAAACTTTAAAAGTCACTTTTAATGATTAAGTAAATATTAATTTATTTGTTTACTTAATTTCACTTTAGAATGTAACATCTCCTAGCTAGTGACATTAAATAAACCTCCTTGACTCCATTTTTCTTCATTGACTATAGCCTACGAGAGTCGTATAGACTACTAAGTCATCCCCCATTATGGTCAATTGGAAGGGGACATTACATAGTAATTGTTTTGTAACCGACCGATTGGTCACGTTTTAGGTTGTTAGTGAGCTAGCAAAGTTGATATCATTTCCATGCTTATGGAGAGATAAAAAGAATGCAGGCAAACCAGTTGGAGAGTTGGCTATTGTTGTTGTTGCTCAATGTTGGTTGGTGTCGCTCTGGTTTTGTTGTTAATGATGTATTATTCCTGATGCAATGCCATATGAGAGAGAAATTGGATCTAGATTTGAGTTTTTGGTCTCTGGTTCAGGTTTCAATGAGTTTTTGAGAAGGCTACAACCCATTATATATCTGAATGTTTATCTATGGATGATTAATAAAAATAATGAGATCCAAATTGGTACTTGTTGTCATGAGATCTACCATAGATGAATGTTTGATGTATATGTTAGAATGTAATTTACATATATGAATGTTAATTTGAATGGGAAGGATCTAATGCACAGTTCTGGGCTATGTGTTTTATGTTTGCAATATTCATTCATGCAATGCACAATTGTCCGGTCTCTATGATTCTCATGAGCGTCTCGGTGAGACCTTATTCATTTTTTTAATATTGAATATGTTGGCGCTAATGGGGTATTTGTTGGTAAGGTATTTCAAACCCTAGGTTTGAAAACCCGTTCCAACAAAAGGATTACCAACCATCTTTCTTCTAATTATGAAAGCTAACTCTCATAACAACATTTTCTTGTATTTTGGAATAGTCATTAGATAATATATCAGTTTTTTGTTTATTAGTCTTTGAAAAACTAAAAGAACATATTGTAACACATTTAAAGCTCATTGAAATGTTGTCACCCCATTAATCTAGAGGGTTCTTCCATTCCAAACAGAGGTGAGTCTAATTGGGCCTCTTCACTAGGATTAACCCCTATTGTTGACACAAGGTATTCTACCCTATCAACACCATGGCCATGTGTTGTATATTTCAATCAATTTATTTATCTCCAAGGGTACTAACTCTAATAATTTCTAGTGGTTTTTTGTGAAAAACTATGCCCTAGTATGGATTGGTTGGCTTCTCTTTGTGTCATTTTTCAAATAATTATTCGGTTTTATTTCCCAGCAATTGATTATCTCCTTCTCACTTAACATCTATGCATTCATGCATCTACTATATAATGTGTGTGCCATTGATCAATACTACCAACAATGGAACCAACATTGTAATCTAAAGGATTATAGTGCAATCTGGTTTCCAATAGTTCAACAATTAACCACCTTATATAAGCTATATTATACAAAACATACACACATAAATGCAGGGGGAGAGAGAAAGAGAAAGAGAAGTAACTATTGACACGTCCGAAAAGGAACAATAGTTCAGAATTCATGCTCCCGATGTGGAAAAACTCTCTCTCTTACTCTAAAGTCTGTGATATGTGGATCTCACATAAATGGAAGGCAAGAGAGAAAGAGAAAGAGAAATAACTATCGACACGTCTGAAATGGAACAATAGTCCAAAATTCATGCTCTCGATGTGGAAACACTCTCTCTTACTCTAAAGTCCATGATATGTGGATCCCACCTTGAGGCATTGTAGCATCGATCCTTGAGTTAAGTTGAAGATTAACGAAAACAAAAATTAAGATGTTAAAGAAAGTTTTTGCATAAATGCTATGTCAATAAAGTGGGGGAAAAATTAAAAAAAAGGAAGTTGAAAACCAAGAGAATGTGTCCCTTGGTGAAATGCAAAGGTCACTCGTTTTAAATTAAAGCTACAAGTAGTGATAATCCTCTTTGATGTTTATTTGTATGACATGGACATGATAGATGTGAACTTGTGAGTGCCAACCCAATCCCAAAGGGGTACCTTAATTTTGTTGTTAACTTGAATATTAGTTGACTTCAATGTTAGTGGATGAAGATAGATAATTCTTTTTAAATTAAGTGTGGCCCACCTAAATTCCTTCCTTATCCACTTACCCTGCATTGGATATACATCTGACTCAGTCACGGGTATATTCAGTAAGGCAGTGCAGAATATCCAGGCCAGCTCAGTTTCAGAATTCTAAATTTTTTTTATTATGGGTTTTTTTGGCTTGGAATGGCAGAATGAGCATCTCATGTTTGCTCCTGAGTTATACTCCTTTCTCACCGGATTTCAAACACGATTAAACGGATAATATGCCCGGAAAACCCCAAAATTAATACGGGAAAAAAAAATGTTCACCCACTATGGCATTTATCCTTCGGATTCCGAATCGAACGGCGGGTTGGATAACATAAACAATTTCCTCGTGGTGGCCGGCCGGCCTCTGCCATTGGCAGTGTCCGCTCAGGCTGTCGGTCAGAAAATGTTTTATTCGACGTGACGGAATATGCGACGCCGCGATCTCGAACATAACGGATATCGAGGAAATGGATTTAAATTCTTCGTCTTCATGTTTCGGCTCGCTGCTGTTTTGGATCTCCGTCTTCACCGTCTCTTTTTCCGTTAATTGGAAATGGCGTTGAGACGAGTTCCTTGGATCCTCCGTTATAGGTTTACTGATCAATCATTACTGTGGCAGTGAGGACTAACTCACTCCAATAAATAACTCCTAACTTTCTCTTTCTGAACTTTTGTTTAAAAAAATATCACTTCTGTTTAATTTTGAGTGGAATTTTGGTCAATGACACGTGGCGTTTTGAAGATTTGATGAGATATGTCGTTTGGGACGTCGTAAGGTCGTGTAGAAAATTACAGCCCGTCCGTCAGTCATTATAAAGTGGACCGGACCAGGCGTGAACTTATCCGTGGAGCATCAGGTACGACCTATTTTTATAAGTAGTGTTAACATTCTACTTTTTTAATTTTTGTACTTATCTAAAATTTGTAATTTTTTCATTTACATATTTAAGTGTTATTTAAAATTTGGTAAAAAAGTTAGAAGAATAGTTAGAATTGTAGATGAGATTGTACAATTAATTGTAAGGATTTTTTTTTAGAGAGTTGAATTTATTTATACATTTAAAAATGTAATTTAAATAATGGAAAATTATAATTTCATCAACAATTACATAATCAAATTTAATGTTAATTGCAAAAAAGATAAATGTTTAAATTTATGTTTTTCCTATTAAATTATTTAAAATAAAAAATGATCATTAAAATCAATAATTTTTAAAATGGAGTCTATTGTAAATGCAATTATTAATCCTGAGATGGAAGCTTCTACACAGCTAATTAATCGACTTGCCCACAGGTGACAGATGCGGCCACCACCCAGCTCAACATGGACTCATTGGCGACACATGGCATGAGGAGCATGGATCTCGGGGTAGTAGAAGGTCTTGGAAGAGGGGGGGAGAACTTCATCCCTATACCCACAATCTTTGATATGAAACAAAGAAGTCAATGGCAGGGGTGGCGGTATAGGGTAGTGTCGCCCATCGTCATGATCCATATCGGGAAGGTAAAGGAGAACAAAGTCGAGGATCGCCAAAGAATCATGGCATAAGGAAGGCAGTGTTCCGATAATCATGGCCAAAGAAGGGATGCGAAAACTCTGGGATGATTATTATGGGGACAACATGCAACCTGATTGGGATAAGCGAGAGAGCCATAGAAAACACAATGAAGTTAAATTGTTGTCAATAGCCGTAGGGATTCTCTGGACTCCTCAAGTAGTGCCCTATTTGACTGGATTTCAGTTCATCAAGGTGAGCTCTCTTTACATCCGGGTTTAGGAGCTTGACATATTCAATTTGGGATTGGAGTTCATCTTAGTCGAGAAAGGTCTAGTGCATTGGATCTTAGCATTTCGATTTGTAGGTGACAAGGGGTTTTAGAATGAGGGTCGGTGGAAGCATGTAAACCAAGTGTCAAGGACAGTGGGTCACGATGCAACTCTCTAGTTCAGGGACATCGGGCCTATCCCAATTCCAAAATGGCTAAAGGAGGGAACATATGAGACAAGGAAAGGGGTGACAAAGGCAAGGGTTTGGAAAATGATTCCTCGTCCTCTCGTTCATGTGCATTCATTAGAGAGAAAATTGAAGCATGGGAGACTCAAAATAGATTCCTAGAAAACGGCTTTGAGGAAGCTCAATGGCATGTTAACCAAGTAGAAGAGATGGTGAAGCTCAAGCAAAAGAAGACCTCGAAAGAGGAAATCTGGGAGGAAGTCAAGGGTTGGTTGAACGACCCTCTTTACTTCTGCACTCATGAGACTGAGTTCTTCAAGACAATGGAACATTATTGGCATGTTAAAGCAATGGTGGCTTAGACATTGGAGAAATGCATGGTTGACAAAAATAGATCATGTACATCATCAAGATTTTCCAAGGTAAATTTGAATCCATGTATCAGTTTGCTTATGGGATCAAGTTTAAGGTTTCTAGAGTGTCTAGTGATTTGGGATCAATCAAGCACCCTACATAAGGCTTGGCCTCTAAAGGAACTCATGACTGCCCAATTACACCCGATAAGGACTCCCATCCTGTCATAACCTAGTTGCAGATGAAGAGGATGAGGTTTAGCTAGAAGGGGAACATGAAGAGACTGTGTCCTCTCCTAAGGATTGACTCGGGTCAGCATTAATGTTTTTTGTTGCAGATCTTTTACTATTATGTTCATATATAGTGTAGACTTTCAGTTTTCTCTGTCATAGACTGTTATTTTCTTTCTCTAAAATCATGTGAAAAACTACTATTTTCTCTCTAGAACAATAGATTAGAATGTGACTTGGTTTCTTTTTTGGTAAGTCCTCTAGCCTCATGATGTATTTTCTCCTTACTATAAATAAGTAAGAAGTAGATTTTTTGCTAAATAATAATAATACTAAGGATTAATAAAGGGACAATAGGTGCGGGGTTCTTAATAATAAGGATTAATAAATGGATAGTAGGTATATAGTAAAAAAAATTCTAAGGGACTTGGGAATGCGATAAATAATGGAGTTGAGGTTTTTGTTATGGATTTGGTATATAGTAAATATGAAGTTTAGGTTTTAGTTACATATAAAGGTTTTATCTTTATTAAGAATTATAAGATTAGAAGGGTTGTGGTGATTTGAGATTAGGTCATTGTCTTGGGAGTAGAGTATTACAATTGATTAAAGAAGGTTAAATGTTTTACATTTTTGGATTTTTTCTGTTTGTCATTATTGGAATCTGGCGATAATTTTTTTGTTGAAATTGTAATTTTGGATTGTTGAAATCATTGTTTTTAATGCAAAAATAGATTTAGTGCCCTTTAATACTCCTGGCGCAACTTGATTTTGCAATGTTAAGGATTGATATTTGTAATCACATCAAATCCAAAATGTTTCTTATTTGATTTCAAGTAAAAAATACATATTTCATTTCTCATTATTTTGCGTGGTTAGAAAATAGTCAATTCATAAAACATTTAGACTATGGCCAATCAACTCCCATCTATCCCTATTTAGTATAAAGGATTCTTTTAGAGGTTCAAAGTTTTAACCCACTAGAATGCTACCATGTCTTGTGAGACCCAAACTCACATGCAAACCATCAAGATAATAAAGGATCAACACTCCCTTTGGGAGTTTTCATATCAAAAGGTGGAGCATATTGCAACACCTCCTTCCACCTACCCCATGAAATATTAATATTGATGGTCAAGTCTCATATGACCTCCACTTGGCATAGTATGATGAAGGGTAAGATTTTCTTGAAGCTTTGTCGAAGCATCCATTCTAATTGTCCACCCCTTTCACATGCAAACATATTTATGAAGATTACCAAGCTTTTTTATGAGCATGTATGTGGATTTTATATGGAAACACACAACCAATCAAGGTATTGCATTATGGTTCTATA
>ML779728.1:656750-671524 GCA_009831015.1 Picea engelmannii
TATTGTTATTGGATTAATCCCCATTGTGGATTAATCATGTTGGTAATTGTATAAGGACCAAATCCCCTTTTGCGGATTGGTCATCGGACAATTATAAAGGGAAGAATAAGAAGTCGGCCCCAACAATTATTATGGAAGACCCAGAATTAATTAAAGGTGGGTTTACCCACCAAGAGTGAGAGGTCGGCTTTTCCAGTTGTGACCTTTCACATGTGCCAGTCTTGTATAAATAAGAGGCTAGCGCCTCACTTCAAACACACAACTCACTTGCTCATTCTCTTATGAGGCAAGCTGCAATTACCAGTTGGAGAGAGGGAGAAGAGTGGCACATCTCTTGGAGAGGACTATCTGTATTGGTTTGAGTTATCTCTTGAACATTGTATAAGCTATTTATGATAAGGAAGTTTTTGCTGGGTTTTCTTCCCCTAGAGGGTTTTCCAGGATAAATGCTATGTCTCTTGTGAATGTGTATTTCTCAGTGATCTTGTTCTTATGATGGTCTTATCTATTGAAATGAAAAGAACTATAATAATGGCATAAACATTAACAAGATAGACATAGATGTTGTAGAAAAATGATTGAATATGCTAGAAGGGTATTTTTCTGTCCATAACTTTTCCAATAGAGAAAATATTACATTTGCGCTCCTCAAAGTTTCCCCCCATGTCAAATATTGGTGGGAGACTTTCTATGAGAAAAAGGAAATAGAGGAACCCTCATTATTTACAGTTGCACTCACCTGGGAGTCCTTCAGGGATGGTATTAAGGAAAAATACTACCTTGTTGGAAGTTATGATGACATGTATATAATATGGACCACACTACGGTAGGACAAGGACCAAACAGTGCCATAATTCACAAATATCTTCCATACCTTGCACACCAAACTGAGTATCAAATATTTTGAGCAACATATAGTGATCAAATACCGTGGCGGTATGCATAGATACATCCAGCCATAAATGGAGTTTCTGGACATCTCTTCCTTGGGTGCGACTTATCGATATGCCTTCAAAATCGAGCAGAAGCTTAAACAAAAGACGTGACAGTTTGGGTTTGGGAACCTCTCACAATAGAAGCGGGGCAAGGGAAGCCCCAAACAACAGAACAAAGGGCAAAACAAATATGGACAACCTCAGGACAACCAGTATAAGCCACAAACAAAGAAGGACAATGGAAAGATGAAGAAAGACACCAAGAAGTGGTGCGACTTCCATAAGATCCCCTAGCATAATACTGTTGATTGCCGCTCAAAGAAGTCATTGGTGGCTAAGGTGAAAGCCTCTGAATCAGGTGTGGGTTTTGACTCATAGTCAGAACTAGAAAAGGGGAGACAAATTATTGACCTGAAACCCAGTGCTACCATTACTACCACCAGATGAGCCAGAGGAAGGAGAGAACCTATTTCATTCACAGATGTGGGTGAAGGGTACTATGTTGTACTTGATCCTTGATAGAGGTATCCAAAAGAACCTCATCTCAGTGGAGGTTGTTAAGCGGCTGGCACTTTTGATAACAATGCACCCACAACCATACACCATCAGATGGATCCATCAAGGAAGCAATCTTCACGTCATCCAACAATGTTGTCTTTCCTACGACATCAAGCCCTTCAAAGATGAGGTATTGTGTGATGTTTCTCCCCTTTAATTTTGTGATGTTCTTTTGGGCCAAACTTATTTATGGAAATGTCATGTTGTATATGAGTCTAGGCCTCGTAGTGTTATTATTACTTTGGGCAGGAAATTGTATAGGATACTCGAGGTAGTCCCACCTACTGCCATTTCCTTGATCTCTACCAAGTAATGTAGGAAGGTCATCTCTCAGACTGTGAATTTTATCTTCTTCATGATTCACTCTCAAAGTGAGTGGAAGTTCGTAGCCACATCCATGGCCTCCATGACCGATCTCTCCACACAATAGAAGCAAGTGGATAAGGGCATGGAAGAATACAAAGACATCTTCTCCTCACCCACTAGGGTAACTATACACTGTCAGTTCAAGCATTCAATCGATCTGACCCCCGACGCACCGATACCCAATGGGCCAGTCTGTCACCATTCTTTGTTAGAAAATGAGGAGATCGAGCATAAGATCTAAGAAATGCTCCAAAAGGGGCACATCCGACCCAAATCATCACTATGTGGAAGTCCAATCATGCTGGCATAGAAGAAAGATAGGTTCCAATGACTCTGCATCGATTACCGGGCCCTAGTTAAAATCAAAGTCAAGAACCGGTACCCGATTCCACAAATAGGCGATCTCCTTGACTAGCTCAAGGGGTCCAAATACATCAGTAATATTGATCCGAATTATGGCTACCATCAGGTCTTAATACAATAGACATATGTATGGAAAACTTCCTTCAAGTCCATAGAAGGTATTTTTGAATGGTTGGTCATGCCCTTTTGTTTGATGAATGCCCCAACAACTTTCATGAGGATGATGGATGATATATGGTGGCCTTTCATCAATTATTTTGTGGTGGTGTATCTCGATGACATCCTCGTCTACAACAAGATTTGGGAGGAACACTTGTAGCATATCCAACAAGTTCTGCACACTCTGTGGCAACACAAGCTATATTCAAATTTCAAAAAATGATCCTTCAACATGGACATGGTCCAATACCTAGGCTACATTGTTGATGAGCATGGGGTGCATGTGGATCCAACCAAGATCCATATCATTCATGACTGGACAACCCCAACCACACTCACTGAGATTCATATCTTTTTAGGCCTTGCCAATTTCTATCACAGGTTCATGTTGGGATTCTCCCATATTGCATGGGCCCTCAGCCAAGTAACCATGGGCGGTGGTATGGAAAATTTTGTGGGGGGCCTATCACAATAACAAGTGTTCGATGATTTGAAGTAGTGCTTATGCTCAGCCCCAATTCTCTCATTACTTGACTTGCAACAACCCTTTGAGATTGAGATAGATGCTTTAGCCTATGTTATGGGTGCAATTCTCACTCAGCATGGACACCCTGTGGCCTATCATAGTGAGACAATATCATATGTCATCCATAAGTACCCTAATTATGATAAATAAATGTACTCCATTGTGCAAGACTTCCAACAGTGGAGGCATTGCATTCTCGAGAAGGAGACAAACATCCACACTGATAATAAGTTGCTACATTTCATGTAGACACATGGAAAATTGCAAAATGACTACCATTAGAAGTGGTCCACATACTTGCAACAGTTCCATCTCAACATCAAGTATAAGATAGGAAACACCAACTATGTTGTTGATTTCCTCATCCATATGCTAGTTTCAACCCTCGCCATGATGCTAAAATCATGTGGCCATGAGACCTCTGAATGGCCCCAACTCTATGAGAGAGATCCTGACTTTGCCGCCACCTACCAAATGTTGGGTGCAAACAAAAATTTGACTAATTTCCATCTTTTGGACGGGTTGTTGTGCCATTTGGGCCATCTCTGCATTCCATCAAGTGAGTGGGCAGAGATGATTTGGGAATCCCACTACAGTCGGGTGTTAGGACACTTTGGCATAGAAAAGACAGTGGTAGTGTTGCAACAACATTTCTATTGGTCAAAACTTCGATGAGATGTCAACAAGTATATCATGTCCTACACTGCCTATGCCATTGCTAAATCGACCATTACGAACAAGGCATGTGCACCCCTATGCTAACTCCTGAAAGGCCCTAAGAATCCATCTTGATGGACTATATGTCGGGCCTTCTATCAACCAAGTGGGGAAATGATTGTGTTTTTGTGGTGGTTGATCATTTTTATAAAATGAAAATTCTAGCCACTTACACGAAGAGCATCACAATAGAGGCCACCACCAAGATCTTCTTTGAACGAGTGTGGGTACATTTTGGGATACCCCAAACTATCATCTCAGATCAGGACAATCGATTCCTCAACGCATTTTGGTTGAGCCTCTGGTCCCTGTTGGACACCAAGCTCACCAAATCCACTTCCTTCCACCCCCAGATGGTTGGCCAAACCAAGGTCATCAACCAGATGATCATGCATATCCTGTGCATGTACAATTACAAGAATCTTTGCACATGGGATGGGAGTCTTTCCTATGTTCAACATAGCTACAAATGAGCCACACATAGATCAACTGACCACAACCCCTTTCAGGTCGAGTTGGGATTTCAACCATTAAGTCCCATGGATGTTGCGCTACCCCTTGCGACCACCCAGGAAGACTCATCCCATGCTCAAATTGAAGATGACAAAGCTACCCAGTTCATTGAGCGGATCCAGCAAATCCGAAAATAGGTTCAAGATATTGTGCAGAAGTCCAATTCCAAGTACAAGCAACGCCATGATCAACACTGGGTGCCACACAAGTTTCAGGAGGGAGATAAAGTTTGGTTGCACTTGCAGAAAGAGTGCCTTACAGGGCCCCATCAGAAGCTTCATCCACTCTGCTATGGACCTTATACCATCACCAAGGTTGTGGGTGACAATGATTTTGAGCTCAACATTCCCCCCTTCCTTGGCTTGCACCCAATGTTTAATGTGGACCTCCTTCGGCCATACTTTCCACCATTATTGGACACCTCCGAGGTAGCAGAACAATTGAAACCAATATATCTCAACCCTGACTACATGGAATAGGAATCCACTGATCAGATCATGGAAACACAGGTCAAGGGAACTCTCCAACAGAAGTTTCAACTTTATTTTGTTGTCAAAGAAGGGTAGCTCCTAGACCAAGGTAATTGGCTCACCCGGGGCCAAATTCAGCAGAAATTTCCTCATCTTATGGGGTAACTCAATGCAATGGAGACCATTGCTTCCTAAAGGGGGAGGATTTTTCTAGGTCGATATCAGTGGCCACCCACCTATTCCAACTAACTCACATACATATGTCATCTTGGCAGCTTCATTTTTCATCTTAGCAATTTTTTTCTAGCTTTTCAGGCCCTAAACTTCCAGGGTCATTTTGAGGGCCTAAACAAAGTTTTTTGGGCCTGCCACACTCACACTATAAATTGAGTCAAAGTGTGACACCATAATGTGTATTCCTCAGATAGACCTTTCAAATGGGCTATCGTGCACCTAAAATGAAGATCGTATGAAAAAGTTACGACCCTGAGAAATTGATGTACCAACTTACCCCAACGAGGCCCACATGGATTTTGGTGCTTCATCTCCTAGGGTTAGGTTTTTGGATGTCTAGGGTTTTGGAATTCATGCTTGATGTAAAAAGGCCTTTGGAGCCTCACTATAATCATCTTCTTGCAAATAATCACAATCGTCACATCTCTTCTCAGAGATAAGCCACCACCATTCTAGCAAGCTTGTTTTAGTCTGCATTTTACAGTTCTGTCATATTTCTTTATTGAATAAAAGCTGAGTTTTACTGTATCTCTGTAATTGTTCATTGTATTTCTATGTTCATAATATATATCTATATTTATTTTGTTCTGCTCATAAAATCATTTCGTTCTTCTCATAAAATACAGATAAAATTTTGTGTTGATCATGTTAGGCCTTATACTTTTCCTATGATTTCTTCAACATCTTCAGTACTTGCAAATGGATAAACCTAATATTTTCAACAAATTTCTCCACTTTTAGCACTTCTGCTATGATATCTTCCCTCAGTCTTCCTTTCTATCCATAGACAACATTTAAGGGTGAAGGTGACAAATACCCAAAGCAAGTTTCGAAATGAGACTTACGAGAGAAGTATGGACTACTCTATTGTAAGAGTGTTGAATGTAGATCAGAGTTTCTTCCTAGGTCCTCATATGCTTCTAGTTATAACTCCTCAAAAGTTGTACCAATACCATGTTGACTAATTCTATCTGCCCATTTGTTTGTGAATGGAATATTGTATATCTCTTCAACTTAGTGTCCATATTCTCCCAAAGTGTAGTCCAAAAGGAATTAAGAAATATGGTATCCCTGTCTGAGATGATACTCCTTGGTATCCCAAAGTGTACCCAGACTTGTTCAAAGAACATGGTTTTTGCTTCTTGTTCTTTGAGGGTATTTGTATAAGGCATAAGAATGCACATCTTGTTGAACTTTTCAACTACCACAAACATATAGTCATGCCCCTTCCTAGTTGTTAGAAAACCACTGACAAAATCCATGGAAATGCTTTCCGAAGGTTGAATGGCTACATGTAAGGGATGGTATAAACCTTGCTTTCTATTATTGGTCTTGTTGGTACAACACATTATGCACCCTCTAATATACTGAGATATATATTCTTACATTATGAGCCAATACACATACCTTTATAAGTTGGTAACTATATTCCCAACACCAAAATGTTCTACAACCTTGAAGGTGTGAGCCTATTTGATAAGTTGCAATATTTCACCTTTAAGAACAAATAACTTGTATAGCTTGTAGAGTAACTCATTTTGGATATGGTAGTCATCCTTACCGTCACCTTCTTCTACCTTACTTTGGCCTTGTCATTGTTGAAACACCTCTTTTAAGTCCCCAACTTATGTGTATGCCTCTTTGTATACATCATGGGTAAAAGGATCCATGTGTATAAGAGTTCCAAGATAAAATATTGGATGTGGGTGGCCTTGAAAGCATGTTTTCCAACTTATTAATATTTCCCTTCTTATATTTGATAACTATATGAAATTGATGCAAAAACCCCATTCACTTCTAATGTCTAGTTTTCTAAAGCTTACCCTGGGTTGGGCCTACAAATACTGTAGTGATTGGTGAGTAGTGTGGATAATGGTTTCATTTCAGATTAGATAGTTCTTCCACTTCTTAACAAATTTAACTAGGTCATAGATCTCCTTATCATATGTAAGGTAGTTCAGGACTCTCCCATGAAACATATCAAAATAATAGCATATCAGATTATCTCCCTGCATCAAGACCACTCCCATATCATATCCACTCACATCTGACTCCAATTCAAAGGACTCTACAAGGTAGGAAATGCAAGGATTGGTGCTTGAATGGTATTTTTTTTTGATCTCATCAAAATATTTATGTTGATTATTTCCCCACTTAACACTCTTACCACTGGTTATTATGGTGTAGAGTGGCACAACTACCACCGAAAATGATGCTATGAACTTTTGTAGGTATTATGTTGCCCCAATAAAGCTCCCAACTTTAGTGACATTAGTAGGAACTGACCACTTGATTATGTCCTCCATCTTTACGAGATCTATCTTGAGTTCCCCACCACCAATAACGTACCCCAAATACAACAATGACTAATGAAAACTCAAATTTCTTAAGGTTAGCCAAGAACTGATGTTTTTTTAGAGTTTCTAACACCTACATGAGATGTTCTCTTGCTATGTAGAGCTATAAACCAATATGTCATCCAAATACACTATTACAAATGAATCTAAATAGGGACACAATACATCATTCATCAATCACATAAATGTAGTTAGTGCATTACATAAACCAAAAGGCATGGCCAACTATGGTGTTCAACAAGGTATGCCAACTTGTGAGAGGCATAAATTCCCCATACGAGCACCAATTGAGGTAATTTTTGCACCTCGGAAAGGTATCCATGTGTAGAACAATGCCAAGGGGCTTGAAGCCACACTGAAAAAGTTTTAACCCCCCAAAATATTGTTTCATGCCTCAAAATGGCTCTAGAAGGTTTTGGACCCAAAATATTCAAACTAGAACCTGGCACTAAAATAGACCCTGCAAGTCGATTCCTCCATTTTTTTTCTATCCAAAAAATACTAAAATAAATAACAAATTATAAAATAATCCATTTCAAATCAAGATCGATGTCTTATCAATTTTTTCAATAATAATCCATTAGTATTCTTATTTTCATTAATCAAGAATGGGATAATGTTTATATGATTACTATTTTCTCTATTTTTGTTTTTGGATTTTCATTTACCTAGTTGGTTTACTTTTTAAACGTCTTTCCTTTTTTTCTACATGGTGATTTCTCCTTGCATTTTATTAATTAATAGCTTGATTGATTACTTGGAGGGAAATAGAGAATCGTATTTATTGTATGCGAGAAATAAGGAGGAGAGAACTAATAGATTTATAAGCCGTAGTCTAACTGTTCTATGTTTTTTTCCTTTTTTCTGGCGATATTTTCCATTTAATTTTGTTTGAAATACGACGAGTATTTCTTGTATTTGCATATTTGAATGGATAATTTTGTATAATCCGAGTGCCCCAGGGGTTTTTCAACACACTGAATCCATTTCTAGATTCAGAAATGCAATTTAAACAACAAAAAATTGTGATTTCAGGCAGATCTATGTCATCAAATTTCGGCGAAAAAAGAAAAGAACGTAGAATAGCTAAACAACATCGATTTATAATAGTAAGAAGAAATATTCCTATGAAGAACATAATGACCAGTTACATTTTTTAATGTGAAAATGGATTTTTGGAAAAAGCTTACAAGCATGGGTTGTTTAAAAAAGGTTTAAAAGATTCCAAGCTCTCTAAGTTTACTAGCGTATGTTATGTATGGTTAATGTGTATGTTCCTTACAATGTTTCATTGCTTTTTTTTTTCTACATTTTAGTTTTCTCATGGATACAAAATATGTTTTCCCCTTAATTATTCATCACGTTATCAAGTTATTCAGGGCAATTGAGAATAGGGATAACATGTTGCTAATAAAATAAAATAATAAAGTTTTTAATTATCTATCTATCTATATATATATATATAATTTGAATTAATAATATATAATTTTAACTAATTTAAAAAATAAAAATTATATATTAATTATATAGCATTTTGTTTTTGTACGAAAACAAAAGTAACTACTTTTGCAATTTTTTAACTTTAAATAACTTGGTTATAATTTACACTACATATTATTAGTCCCTGCCCTTCGGGCTGGTAGGGACTAATAGTAATCGATTTTCAGCCCTTCTGTTAAATTGATACATAAACCAATGCCTTATAATAGTTTTAACCAATTTTTTCCGCAAAGCTTGCAACTTAGGTGGTATATTAGCCTAAGTTTTAAATTCGACCTGTTATTTGGCCTCTTCCCGAGGCAGAGGGAAAAAATAGCTTAGTTTATCAACACACGTTTGTATACTCATTTTTGTGAAATGAAGTAATTCTATAACTGAATCTAGAATTACTTCTTAACATTTAATGTTTACTACAATCCATATCCCATAGTGCATTTGTTGTTCAGTTGATCCACAACTGCCATTTACAACACCATGCAAAACTACACAATCTGCAAATGTGGTTCTCTTCCTTCACAATATGATACATTTTTCTCGTCCTTCCCAATATGATACCTCTTCTTTACCTACTCCTTCACAATATGATACCTCTTCTTTACCTGCTCCTGTACAACACACACAACATTCTCTCCAATTTCCCCATGAAATATTTGCATAAAATTGCCCAATGTGGTCTTTACCTAGTTCTATCTCTTGCTGTGAAGAGGAGGCGAAGGTCTCATGTTCCAGAATATCTTCCAACCGTGTTCCAGAATCTTGGCCAACTGTTCTTTATACATGCTAGAAAAACTGAAGATCGGTTCCATACCAACCAACTACTTTGTAAATTTACTCCTTGTAATTTTCTGTTAATAATACTTGTATGTGTCTATATTCATAATATTGATTTCAAAAGTAAGGAAAGCATAAGTAAGGAAAGATCAGGAGGAAGGCTTACCAAATTGCAATTGGAAGGTCAAACACTTTCCCTCCACTATGTATAAAACCCAACACAGTACAATAAAAACAAACACCCAATTAACAGAAAACAATAAAAGCAAAGACCGAATTCACATGATACCAAAAAGACAAAGACCCGATTCATAGAATACCATAAAAGAAAGCCCCAGTTCACAAGATACCATGAAAACAAACACCATGTTTCAAACACAATAGAAAATCCTAAAAATGCATACATACATATTCTGCTCACCTTGGATTTTTCAAACATAGTAAAATTGAAATGGTTACTTGAACCAACGCCAAGGCTTTCTCCTCTTCATTTTGCAATGCCACCAATCTCTTTACAATGAATCTATAGAGACCAATGAATTATTATTTCTTTGACTTATTATCTAGAGCGCTTGTGGCCTCGTCCAGAAGAAGTAGACCGACATCTATGGGCATAGCTCTCGTAATCATTATATGTTGAAATACGTGATTGCCCACCCGTATTCCCCAAATGAAAGAAAACTCAAATAAATTTCTCTTTATAGATATGGAGGTTGAGAAAAACACAAAATCTTCCTCGTGTGTCATAAGTTCATAACCGTCTGGAAGTTGAATGAAAAAATTGTAAGCATTGGAAGACTTAGTGGCAACAATAACCTGGTTCATGCTGGCACCCTCCTTCCTAAGAAATATGTTTTTCTTGATCGATGTGGCGAATAGTGCAGGACCTTGACTTACTGATCTAATTTTGGAAAGTATCTATTTCAAATTGTAGTTCCCGAGTGTTCATCCTTCAAGAAAAATCTCTTTACCCAGGGGATCATAGAACCTCTCTATCAATGCTACAACCGTAGAATTATCTGAACCACTTCCTCCCACCAATGCGATGGTCTTCCTTGCGTGAATGGTGAAATATCTTGGAATCTAGTCGGCATGGCCATTACAAAGACAAATTAGATAAGATAGAAAAAAAAACACACCATCAATTAATCATTAGTGGATCATTAAAAGGATTAGAAAAAAATCATGGAATAGTTTGGAAATGTTGATTTTCTCTATGAACTCAACGTCAACTTGCACTTGACATTTAGAGCCTCTGAAACACAAATCACCTCTTCTTCAAGACAAGCCTGCCAATGTAATATGCAACGACTATAGGAATTTCCCAATTCATGAAATCTTTGAGGAAAGGCTTCGTTGTAGCTTGCCACATCCATGGCAATAACGCTTCACTTAGATATTTCATGAACTGGGCGATTCCTATGCCATCAGTCATGCAGTGATTAGAGTGCAAGCCTATTGCGAAGCCTCTGGTATTAGACATGTTACCTAAATTCATATTGTGAAAATTATGTTATTGTCACATACCCACTACCTAAATCGGATTTTTCTGGTTTCCCGTCGAATTAGAACCCCCGAATTACCTATGGAGGCCTAGCGCAAGCTAGCTCTTTCTCTCTCCCCGCTCCCCTATGTTCGCGGGTCATGATCACAGTCCGAATGAATGCAGTACCTCTTTCATACTTCACGCCTCGACGCTACAGTGATGTCGATTCGTTTGACTTGGAAGCCGCCGAACCCCGACAGGGCTAGCGATCGACCAATGGGGACGAATCCCTACAGGGTTAGGAAATGGCTAATAGGAACAAATCTCAACAGGGCTAGAGAACATCCAATGAGAAACGGCCCCGTTGCGCGGTTAAGTGGAATACAGGTGGCAGAGATGGAAACACGACACGGTAGTCGACATGATAGGAGGGGGCCCCACTTCACACGACACACTATTCCGGACCGCCCCACCCCTCGATTAAAGGCAGAATGGCAAGGGGGGTCCGGAATCCACCTGAGCACCATTGATCATGATGAATTAATCTCGACCGTTCGAGAGTTGCGCGTCCAATTCCGGACCCCCCCCCCCATTAAAATCATAATGGCAAGGGGGCTCCAGAATGCATCCTCAGCCGTAGATCTGGGTGAGTGGACTCTGGCCATCTAGATATGCTCG
Source organism: Picea engelmannii (assembly GCA_009831015.1). Lineage (NCBI taxonomy): Eukaryota > Viridiplantae > Streptophyta > Pinopsida > Pinales > Pinaceae > Picea > Picea engelmannii. The sequence continues at coordinate 668,384 of ML779728.1, forward strand.
CTACTTACCCTAATGTGCATTTGGGCCCCAATGTAAAACTGACATCTCTTCCTCACATTGGACGGTCGTTACGAACCCTGAGATTTCCTGAAGGAATCTTGTCCGTTCATCGGGACTTAGTTACATGCTATCGTTTCGACATTATGGGTCGGGATTAGTCAAGGCAAGAGCCTGAGTTTTTGTCAGCGGAACTCCCTAATCCCCGATCCTTGATTTCCCGAAACGGGTAATCTCTCAACACGTCACCTCCTTAAATCGGACGGTCCACAACTGCTCCGGGGTTTCCACCATGGAAAGTCTCGATCCCTTGTCACCAGGACTCCCGATCTCGTGATCCCCGATTTCCCAAAATGGGAGATCTCACGACCGGTGGCCTCTGTCAATTGGATGGCTCAGATCTATCCTGGGGTTTCCACAATGGAAAGTCCCGATCCCTTGTCAACAGGAATCCCGATTCTGCGATTCCCGATTTCCCAAAATGGGAGATCTTACGACACGTGGCCTCCATTAATCAAACGACTTAGATCTATCCTGGGGTTTTTCGCCCCTATACACTGGGATATTAACCTTCGGGTAACTCCTGACAGATCCAATGACTGTCGGGTTTTTCAGCCGAGAACTGACGACTCATATTGGTTCCTACCCGTGCATTCTTCCACGATTCCCTGGACGTGGAAAAGATCCACGGTTCAGATACTCTCATGGACCTTGGAGATCTACGATCCCAAATTCCTTGCTGCCCACGAAGACACAGAAAACAAAGGGGTAATGCATTTTAACACCTTACCTTCTCCTACCAATCTAACGGTCGGGTGTGTCCACAGATTTCTCGACATAATCTCATCCATCGGTCAACACCTATCAGGGATAAGGTGCTTAACCTTCCAGCTTCTTCCTCCGATCTGACGGTCGTGAGTGACCACCGATCTCCCGACAGGACCTCGTCCATCGATTCGATTCTTCTTCCTTATACGGTCATCTCGGGTTTTCAAGAGGATCATTCCTCCTCGTGCAGGGTTACTAAGGTCTTACGCCTTCACGTTCTCTTTCCCAATTCTTGATGGGCTTTTCAAGGAGGGCATCTCTATGGGGAGGTTTACCCAGGGTACTATCTGAGGCATATACGAGTACCTTTCTCCCACGAATCAGACATGCAGTCTGAATTAGGTCGGTAAGCATATAAATAGCAATTCATGAGGACATAAGCCATACGTAGTCTTTCCATTATAAACATGCATCTACTAGTATTGATCAAAACACCCTACAGACATTCTTACAATAAAATAATTCACAGTTTCACAGCTTATGGGCAAAATCATCAGAATAAACGTATATATATATATTTCAAGATGCCAGAGGAAAAATACTTATCAGAAATAACACCAGGGGTCAAGCAACTGCTGAGAGGGGTGCTCAATTCCACCCAACCGTAGGCTTAGCGACTCCCAACGGATTTACCACTAGCCACCCCGAGCTGAGACCACGATGTTGTGAGACTGCATCTCTGTCTGCCAGTGACTAGGAGCGAAGGTTACTCTCCTTCCTCTCTGCTATCACTCACTCTGCATAATGCTAGAGTTCTCCCCTTGCGTCTCCCCCAATCGCTTCTACCCCACGCCTTATCCTCTTGCGAGGTTGTGTGTGGCACTATTTCCCTCGCGTTGGTCAGTCATGATGGCTCTACGGATAGGCGGTTCACCTCCCCATCCCTCATTAATTTCTAAGGAGCCATCAACCTGCCATCCTGCAAGACATTTAATTCGGGGCCAACGAGCCGCTTTTGGTTCTCCGGGCTAGTGGAGTGCAAATACGGTATTAATTCTCGGTGGAAGTTAACGCCACCTTTCCAGGTGCTTTCCACCGCCATCATGGTCTCTTTTTATACACATCCCCTCTCAGCAGTCCTGCAATAAAATTCATAATGTTATTCACATTCATTGACCTTTTCCTCAAGGTCCATTTATATCACATATTCACATTTATGAGTTTTCCATAGTTCTTGGCCAGTCCACTTATTTTTACAAACTGGGGGGAACAGGGTGTTACAATTCCCTCCCCCTTAAAAGGAACATCGTCCTCGATGTTCTTATCTATTAACATGAATTGCATGTACATAAGTAAACAAAATTGGATATGCCTGTCTCATGGCATCCTCCATTTCCCATGTAGCCTCATCTGGGCCAAAATGTCTCCACTGCACCTTTACCTGTGCATTTACCTGTGAAATGGTTCGGTTCCAGAGCGAGGTTTTCTTTCTGTCCAATATGCATTGGGGCTCTGATAGAAATTCTCCCTCCGGTTCCACCTAGATCACAGACCAGTCAATTATATGATTAGCATCATGTACATATTTCTTCAGTAATGAAACATGGAAAACATTATGTGATTTTACTATGGGAGGAAGTGCTCGCTGATAGGCTACAGGTCCCACTCTATCTAGAACCTCAAAGGGTCCACAATACCGGGGTGCCAACTTGGCACAGGCTCCCATTTTCAGGGAACTCCTTCTTGGCTTAATTCTGAGATATACATGGTCTCCTATTTTGAACTCTCTTGGAGTTCTCTTTTGATCAACATAACTTTTCTGTCGGTTCTGAGCGATCTTCAGATTTTGTTTTATCTGAGTCACTTGTTGTTCCATTTCTTTCAACATGTCGGGTCCAAAAGAAATCCTATTTATAGGATTAGTCCAGCTGATTGGAGTATTACACAGTCTACCATAGAGGACCTCGAAGGGACTCATTTTTAAGGATGCTTGGTAGCCGTTGTTGTAGGTGAATTATACCAATGGTAGGTAGTCTTCCCATTTCCTTGGTTGATGCATTACATGAATCCTTAACATATCCTCTAATATCTGATTCATGTTGGAAGATTGGTTGTTGTCATTGATGTCAACCCTAGTCATGGGTTTTGGACCAGAAGATTGATGAAGTTATTTGGACATGAAGGAAAATGAAAATGAAGATACAACACCCATGGATGGATAGTATACATCATGCTTATTTGGACATGAAGGAAAATGAAAATGAAGATACAACACCCATGGATGGATAGTATACATCATGCTCTTTCCAGTGGTATGTGGCACGTCACGTGGATCCTCATGGTTGAGGAGAAATGAATTTTTGAAGATGACAAAGT
>ML779728.1:691688-719933 GCA_009831015.1 Picea engelmannii
TTTATTATTCCTTGATTATATCACTTAATTAATTAATTAATTAATTAACCATTTTGCCTCTAAAAAGTGATTTATCCATCCTGATGGCTTCTCCGGCCACTGAAAGTCACTTCTCATCATCTTATCCTGTAATACTCTTCCTCTCGATTCCAATGAGCTATTACACTAAGAGGTTTATCCAAGTAATATGCCCATTATGACCTTCTCAGTGAATTTAATTAAGATATGACCCATAATAACTCAAAATTATGGAAATCGTTGGAATGCAACGAAACCAAAGCCCAACTGTGAGGAATGGATCCTGATGATGAATGATACAAGTCGGGCCCACATAAACCCCTCAATATATCCCAAAATCTCTGTCACCCCTATTTGGCTTCTTGGGCAGGCATAACACTCTAAAATGTTGTAATGTTATAATGTCCCAAAATGGGGACATTACAGTCCTCCTTGCTGGAATATTGCTTGTCCTTAAGCAATAACTGAATCCAACTACATATGATACCGGGGTCCCATATCCACCTGTGTGACACAAGGTAGACTCCCCTCAAGATGTGGTCTCTCCAAGTGCTCACCACACATGACACCCACGTGCTCCTGATGAGTAGAATGATCAATGGCCAAAGAATCCCAGTCAACTCCCCGAGCAACCACTCTACTAGAAACTTAACTCCATCAAACACTGAACTACCAAGCACTCCAATCCCTGGGTCCCATATCAGAATGTGAACTGCAATGCCTTATGAAGTATAGTTTTGTAACATATCAACTCCATGAGTCTCTTGCAAATAACACATGGCCTCAACCCGAAATGGGTCTATCCTATCAAACCATACCAAACTCAACATGACCCCCACCGACTAAACATGTTGATGCCATAGTGAGGTACTACAAGACCTCAATGAATCACCAACCAGTGATGTGCTCTCCCCAATACTGAAACTCAATGGGAAAGAAAAGTGACTCCCCCCTGCAAACGTCCGCTCGTCTCCATCAGTCAATGAAATGCCCAGCCCCATAATCCCAGGGTCCCATGCTAGTCTCTGATAGGGACCATCCTGCTGATGTTGCTCTACTCTGATCATGACTGTCTGCTAAAAGTATCCATACTGGACCCTCCATGCATGGATCCTCATAAGATGAAACAAACTATCGACCCAATGGACTCCAGGATCCCATGTCAAATTTGAAAGCTCATCACTTCCAATCCCCACTAATTGTTGATGTGCCCTACTGGTAACTGTTGAAATTTGTCCACCCTCATCCCAATGAGAGTCTAAATATGTAGCAACCTATGAGTTATCCTCTATCCCATGGCCTGGGATACTCTCCATCATGCCTAGGACCTCAACTATCTGCCCCTGATGATCCACCCCTATCCTGTTGTATGCAATCAAGACACTCCTGTCATATGGTCTCATCCTACCAACTCTCCATGTCCCCTGCCACTGTCTAGCACCCCCTATGTTGTTGTCAATGATAAAAGTGTCAAGAAAGGCTATCATAAATATCTGCACCCAACTGTAGGACTGGAAAGTATCATATGCTTTGGTCAATCCCCAGAATTGGACCAAAATCTCATCCACTATCACCCATGGTGAATAATTGCCTAAACTCCAACTATCGGGTACAACAATAGATAACTCCACAAACTGTTGGTCAATCACTCTCCCTCCATCATCACTTAGATAGTTGCTGCTATTGTGAAGGTGATCTCCCAGAACTATGTGTTGCTGCAAGGGAGAGAAATCTCCATGCTCCACTAAGTGTGTCTCCTCCCTGTCATCCAATGCGTCCCCGTGAATCCCACTGTACATCTCTCTCATCATATGTCCAAGGTGTACTTTGGATCAACCTCTGTGTGGATATCAACCAATCCTAGAACACAAATGAAAGCATCCTCGTAACTACCTCTGGCTCTGGAATCCTCATGTGTATGTGTATGACCAATTTTCTTAGAACTACCCATGAATGGTGGCCCCTGCGACACCCAGATATCCTCCAACAATGTAGCTGAGGAACATATCTGACTCTCTGCCGAGATAGATATAGTGTATCTCTGACCAGTCTCCTGAAGGAGCTCATCTAATCTGGACTTTGATTCTTGAAGGGTTGTCTGTGTGCCTTCCAAGAATCCTCGTGTGCTCACCACCTCACGAGTGAGTTGGTCCACCTCAAGCTCCTACTCCCTCAGTTCCCTATGATACATCTCGCCAATCTCCAATAGGTAATCTCTGTCCATCAATAACTGTTGGTAGTCATCCCTCATCACAGTCACTCTCTCCATGAGTGTATGGAAGTCATCAATGGCAAGTCCCCAATCTGAACTATCATGTGACATCGAGGCCCTCCAACAATAACTTGCCACCAATGCATGTGTATCATCAATGCATCGAGTGGCTGCCATGATCATGTCATCAATGACTCTCAATTGTCCCGTCCGGTGTTGTGACTCCCGATCACAGTCCCGCTGAGGTTCTACCTCATGCCTCTCACTGCTAGTGTCAACAATGGAATTCCCAACAACACACTCCTCAAAAGATAAGGCACTGAACTACCCACTGTCTACCATGCTACTAAGTCCTCCTGTATGCAACTGCACACCATCACCAACTGCTACCCCCATCTGAATCGAATTGTATCCTGTATGGGCAGTTGTATCCTCCTGTGCACTCACCCTACTAATATCATCTGCGTCTGGATCCCATACAGATGTGTCCAGACACATGCTATGGTCATCTCGACCAATAAGGAGTGTATCATAATCATTGTAGATCAATCCTGGGAGTAAGTGTCCCAAAAAGCTGTTGGTCTCCACAACCTGGTCCATCAATGGAATCTCCAAGAGTGGTGACTCACTTTCCTCATACTGATAGGTATGTGTAAGGTCAACTATCTCCAAGCCATACCTCTCCTCCTGGGTCTGCAGATCCATATGTCCCTTGTGTGCAATCCCCACACAAGGCTCCTCTACCATATAAGGAATGCCATTGATATCCTCATGTGTCGTGGCTAGCATATATGACTGAGAAGATGAAAAATGTGGCTCGCTCATCATAGGAAGCTCATCATCCTCCATACATGACTTCCTAGAAGCCATGTCTACACCCATAGGTAGGTCATCTAACCTCCTAATCTCATCATGTCTAAGTTCCAACACATATGAATCCTCACAAGTGTCACCAGTATGTTGAAGTGTTGAATCCTCAACATTGCCTGACGAGGAAGATGAAGGACATGAACTATCATCCTGTCCATCCAACTGTCCCTCAAATGCACAAGAGCCCCTAGCCTCCATCTCGATCATCTGGTTGAGATTGTAGTACATGTCTAACTTTTGTACCCCAGCTCTGGCAGTCCATTTGGACGATCCATCAAAAGAAGGTATGGTGAGTTTACCAACTTTCTGGATGAAATCTATGTTATTCCCCTATTCCTGTTGTTGTCCTCCTCTCTAAGGTTCTCTGGGATGGTCCATGCCCCTAAGTCCACAGTACTCGACTAGTGTCATGTCATGATGAAAGTCAGGACCCATCACTGCATACTCCCTCTTGTACTCTGCAAAGTCTTTCGCCTGAGTGGGCAACCTCTGTGCTAACGACTGTTGTGCTGGTGGTGGTGGTGCCCTCTGAAAACTAGGGAACCATGGTATGGGAATACTACTCGAAGATGTGTATGTGTTAGTAGGTGTATGGGGTCTACTACCTACCCCCGAGTTCCCCTGTGCTGCATGTGGGGCTTGTGTGCCCGGAATGTCCACCATAGCCAATCTCTCAGCCACCTGAGCCAAGGATTGAGACATAGTCCGCTGACTAGCTAACATATCACTAATAACCTGCATGAAGGCTACCTCTGGTTCCATGGGGGCCTTTCCAGTGCCCTTTTGCCTCTCATATCTATCTCCCCACATCCTCTCTGCCTTCTAGGTCACTCACTGAACTCATCGACTTTAGTCATAGGCTGGAAAGATTAAAGCTCTAATACCACTGAAATAACCCTGATCCCACTGATCGAGATATTTGCTACTGATCTACTATTCTGTCTTGCAGATCTGAAACACTAGGGGTTTCTGGATGCGTTTCAGTTGTAGGTTTGAGATATTAATGGTTATTGCATGTGCATGTGGGTTATTGCATGTGCATGTTGGTTATTACATGTGCATGTTGCATATTTAAGGTTTAAACAACATATAAAGGATGCATGCAAAAGTAGAGAACATCAATTGCCCAATATCATGTATAATAATGGTTCGATCATGGAAAAACAATAGCCTACTGGAAATATAGAATATAAACGTTAGTCAGATCTCATGGATAAGTATTGGAATACAATCAAATAACATAAAAATACCCGTGATCAAAAGATGATAGTAGATCTGATGCATGCACGAATAGATTGGCAAAAATAAACGATTCCGGAGAAATACGGTAACCGCTACCAGCTGGAAAACTTGTCTAGAAGAATGGACTGTTGGAATGTGTCAGAAACTGCTCCAATAGAAGAGCCTTGACCTCTAGACTAAAATGGATGAGTATCGGATCTCGGATCTGGTATCTAAGGCACTGGATCTGGACCCCTGTGGGGTTTGTGCACCTCCTGGAGCACTAGAAGCGCCCAAAAGGATTCGACCAATGAAATCTACTGCTATATGGCTCAAAATGATCATCTCGCCAAACAAGGAAATGGGTCGGAAGGATCTGTCCGGATCTACTCTGAAACTCTGCATTCAACACCAAATGTCTGTCCGGAAGAGTTGCGCCCTAAATGGCTGAATGAGTCAATCTGCAAGATTCCATTGTCAGAATCTGATGATAGATGGCTTAATAGAAGGGCCCTGGATGGATCTCAAATGGGTTGGAAGGAAACTGCAATATAGATATGGGTCTCGTGCAACTCTCCAAAACCTCAAACTAGCTTGCGCCCTCACTGGCTCGGCTATGCACTCTGCACTGGATACTCTTGAGTAGTACGGTGAAATACCTGGATGGTATCTCCAATGGGCTAGGGTGTGTCTCTCAACACCGAAACCGATCAATGGTGGTGGTTTCCTCCAGAAATCCACAAAACAGTAAGGTCGACTCTCCTCCTCCTCTGGGAACTCTCAACATCAAATCATAACAATGCATAATGAATTAGGTTACTTTACCCTTCCTTTATAGCTTCCCAAAACCCTAATCGTTGTTGACCTTTTCCCTCCAAGTGACTTTTACTTTATTTTATTATTCCTTGATTATATCACTTAATTAATTAATTAATTAACCATTTTGCCTCTAAAAAGTGATTTATCCATCCTGATGGCTTCTCCAGCCACTGAAGGTCACTTCTCATCATCTTATCTTGTAATACTCTTCCTCCTGATTCCGATGAGCTATTACACTAAGAGGTTTCTCCAAGTAATATGCCCATTATGACCTTCTTAGTGAATTTAATTAAGATATGACCCATAATAACTCAAAATTACGGAAATCGTTGGAATGTAATGAAACCAAAGCCCAACTGTGCGAAATGGATCCTGATGATGAATGATACAAATCGGGCCCACATAAGCCCCTCAATATCTCCCGAACTCTCTGTCACCCCTATATGGCTACTCGGGCATGCATAACACTCTGAAATGTTGTAATGTTATAATGTCCCAAAATGGGGACATTACAGATTGATGCACCCTACCCATTTGACATAGGGCGACATCATCGTACTGTATTTTTTCTCTAGCCTGCGATGATCAAGGATCATCGCTCTGTGTTAGTCTACAGCCTGCGATGATTGTGAAAAAAATTGATTTTTGATGGTTTTTCTTGCCCAGATATTATATATGGTTTTTTGGGGTGATTTGTTGGGTCTGATGATAGTCTGCTTGACAACTTTGAATCTTCTTTTAGTCTTCTTTGATTTGTTTTAGCTTGTGTGCTTTTGAAATATTTGATCTCTTGCTTTGAGTGTCTTTCAGTTACAAAACATTGTTTTTTCTTTAGAATTGTTTGGTGAAATAACTTCTTTTTCTTTTATTGAATGGTTCATGTTAAAAGAGAAAATGTGTTTGGGTTTCTTTGTTTTATAGATATTTGCTATTGCTTCTAGGTATCTTTGAAACACAAATTTTAATTTCTTCCTTTGCATTAGGTTGGGGGCATCTTTGCATTTGAAGTAGCGAAATTGCATGGTTTTTGGCAATTTTAATCTTGAATTCTTAAAAATGATCCTATATTGGGAGGCCAAGAATCGTGTATTGGTGTACAGTATCTTAGGCTCATTTCTTAAAGATCTTGATATTGATGAGTTTAATAATTTTTTTGGGACATTGTACATATGGGAATGATAAACGTTTTTTCCTTCTCGTAATATAGTTTTCATCGAAGTGAAATATTTGCATTCTCATTTCTTTGCATTGTTTAGAGTCAGTCAAAACATCATTTAGTCCACGGAATTTTCCTCTTGAGTAACAAAAACCTTAAAATAAAGTTCTTATAAAAATTGATTAGAGTTTTTTATATTTTATGGTAGCAAACCTACATTAGATTAGTTGTAGGGATTTGGAATAGGTGTGAAAGATAAATTTCCAAAGATGCAAAAAAACATAGTATCTTGTGATAGGGAGTTTAAATCCACTTGTTACATTTTGTCCTGGGAACCCCTTCTCACACAAGGGTCAAACCTGAGGTCGCATTGAGACTAGCAGAGTTACTCACCCTGCTTTGTTGGTCTTAGTGTAGAGATTGCGCGTATTATTGGGGGTCACTTGAAGGTATACCCACAATTATGAGTGGATTCCACTCGAGTTGATTTCGGGCTAGATACCCTACCTTTGCGCGTGGATCATATGGTCGATTGTTTCCCTAGGCATCATTGTAGTAATTGGTAACCTTAGTGGCCTATCTCTTTAGGGATTTTACACGAGGTGACTGTGGAGGAGCAAGTCTTCACGGTACCTGGAATCGACATTGGCCAAACTCACTCGAGCTCCTTGGAGGGTATACCCACGATTATGTGTGGGAGCTTGCACCAAGGCATAAGTCTGTTAAGAAGGTCGTCAACGTAACTTTTCCACCCGCTCTATCTCATCCCCTTCTTACATTGTTCTCGCAATGTTGGATTTCATCACCAACTAGTGTGTTCATTGTGAGAAGGTTTTGTTTGTTTGCTTGTTTCGTAGATTTTTAGCATGTGTTGTTTGTTTTTCCTTACATGACTCTAGGTTGGATTTTTATTTAATGGCGTCAGTTCCTGGAACGACCATTGAAGGAACCCATTTTCTAGGGGAAACTTTTGTTTTTCCTTCGTACATAAACATTGGTCCTCCTCATATCACTACTTTGAGCCTTCCAGGTCTCACATTTGAATTACAGGTATGGTTGTTTTCCACTCAGGTAATATCAAATGTAGCTAGTGATTCATTTGTAAGAAATCCCCCCCAATAACATCAACTTCATGTTGATCCTTCACCGTCTTCACCAATAAGATATTCTTCGCCTTCTTCACTTGCAAGCTCTTCTTTCGTTTCATCTTCTTCACCTAGTGAAAGCTCTGAAGCTAGTAACTCGGTGGACAAGAAGAAAAAGGAAAGGAAGATTAAGAAGAAGAAAAATAAGCAAGGGTCCAAGCTTCCGACCACTGCCAGACATGTTGGAAAACAACCAGTTATTGATAATCGTACTGGGAGTGTTGATGATGCCAAGATCACCCAAACAACCCGTAAGCCCAAGTACCCTTGCAAGCTTTGTAAGGGTATCCAACTTCTTAAGGATTTCCCTGGTCTATCCAAGGTTATAGAAGCATGGTATACATGCCCTCGTCAACCCATGTTGTTGGCCTCTGAACAACATGTTGATGACCTCCCGTCAACTAGTCAAGATACCGTTGGGAAGAATAAAAGTAGAGTCAAGTTCCCGTGTATGTTATGCAGAGGGAGTCATCAAAATCACCTTTTCCCTCGTATGGATGAAGCCTCAAAATTAGTGGAAGACATGACTATTTCCAAACCTCAACTTCCAGTTTCTTATCACAAGATTACTCTCAACCCACCTGTAGTTGATGGAATGATTAATCCGCTCCGTTCATCGGTCAGTCCGGTTGATCATGTAGTCAATCTGGTCACGTCCTTAGTTGAACCAATTGACCAAGTGGTCGATCTGATCCCATCCTCGGTCGATCCCACTCTCCCATTAGAGAATGCAACTCAAGTGGTCGATCTAATCTCATCATTGGTCGATCCTAATCTCCCACTAGAGAGTAAACATGATAATGCTCATGTTTTTATTGTTGATACATACACTACTGTGCTGGGGGAAATTCCTCCTTCTCTCGTGGAACACCCTCCAAGTAATGAGGTCATTCTTTTTTATTGGGGTGTGCTAACTGGACCTCATCTTCCCTCTCACATTCCTTTCAATATTACAGTACATGATTGTGGTCGGGATGTTCCTCAGACGTTGATAGATGAAGGTTCGTGTGTTAGTATTTTGTCCTCTATTTCTTGGCAAGCTTTGGGTTATCCTCAGCTTGTGCCGACTACCTAGACTCTGTTTTATTTTAACAGAAGAACCAATCACCCTTTAGGGAGACTTCCTCAGTTTCCTGTAACTTTGGGAGGAAAAACTGTCTTTATTGACGTCATGGTAGTCCAAGACCCCTTGGATTTCTATTTACTGCTTGGGAGAGATTATGTCTATGCCATGAAAGCTATTATGTCCACTCTTTTTGGTGTGATATCTTTCCCTCACAATGGAAGAGTGGTGACTATTGATCAACTTTCGTTTGTTGGTCCTTACTTGACCTTCAACTCAATGACTTCCCTAAACATTTCATATGTGCAGTCGGTATCACCCCTGCCACATGTCAATTATGTGGTGTTGTCTCCCATGCCTTCTGCTGTCGATAAAAATGACTTGGATCTAGTGGTTGACATGGTGATCTCTTCGATGGGTTTATTGGAGCCTGATATCCTTACCCCTATCGCGACCTTCGACATGTGATCCTTCTAGAGATTTTTTCTTTCATCCAGTGAAGATCTCTTGGAAGCCATGTTCGAGTTTCATCCCTTGACATGGTGTCCTTCCAGAGCATTGTCTTCTTGGAAGCCATAATCAAGAAGATTCTTTGAGCATGTTTTTATGATTTCAAGCTCGTTAAAAAATGAAACCAGTTTCAAGGATATTTTTTGTATCTTTGTGACAACCTCGTTAAAAAATGAAACAGAGGTTGTGAGCATAGTTTTTGCGTCTCTGTGGCAACCTCGTTAAAAAATGAAACAAAGGTTACGAGCATAATTCTTGTTTCTATGTCAAGCTCATTAAAAAATGAAACAGAGGTCTGGGGATTGAACCTGGGTTTTAGAGCATAGTTCTTGTTTCTGTGTTAATCCCGTTAAAAGATGAAATCAATTTCCCCCCTCTTCAATTGAGTCAAGTACTTCATTATGTATAGTATTTTCATCTTGTTTTCATCCTCCTCTGTAGTTGGACGAAACAAAACTTGGGGGGCAATGCTTTCATCCTCTGGACTTCATGTTGAGGTTAGAATCACTAGTTTCTTAAGATGGGGGCTAAGTACCAACCATTCTTGGATTATGCATTGGGAATCATCAAACATAGTTTCCTCTAGTTCAAGCTTGTGTAAAAATGAAACCAGGTCCAAGCATATTTTTTTATAGTTTTAAGCTTGTGTAAAAAATAAAATATATCCCAAGCATAGTTTTGTTTTGTTTTAAGCTTGTGTAAAAATGAAAACAACTCTGAGATTAGTCTTTGTTCTTTCTCATGCTCGTAAATCATTGATAATGTAATCGAGTAAAATTTTATCACTTTTTCGGACTCGTAAAGGTTATATGAAAAAGGAACCCCTTGGAGTTTAGTTTAATCTCTTTTCAAACTCTCTAAACATGAAAAGGTTGTCGAGCGATCTTGTTCTTTTCATGCTCGTTAAAGTTTTTGAATAAAACATATGTTGAGTGGTAGTTTATCTCTTTTTCGGTCTCTTCATACAAACTTACGCAAAAGGACATTTTGGAGTTCCCTTTAAGTGTTTTTTAGACTCTCTAAATATGAAAACCATTGAGTTTACTTTCTTTGGACTCATAAAAAAAACATCAAAAGGCCCATATGGGACCAAACCACTCCTTCCTAGGGTTCGTTAAACATACTCTGAGGGACTCATCTGAAGGATGAGCTTACAGTTCAAGCATATGTTATCCTCCTCAAGCTTGTGTAAAAATAAAGAGGCACTCGCTAGAAATGGTGGGGGAAAATTGGGAAAGAAATGTATCTAAACCTATATTCTATGGAAGGGTCACTTTTTGAACATGACACCCTTTCACTCACTTTGTATCTAGGTTGGAAAATCTGCTTGTCTCTTGATCATACTCTATAATATTACAATTTGGTCTGTGATCCCTGTTGTTGAGTCAGTATTTCTAAGACAGTTGTTGTGTCATCAATATGTTCAAAGAGAAGTTCAACTCGGAAAGCCTTCTATTGAGTCGACCATTTCTACAGTCCTTAAGAATTCTATTGTGTCGACCATCCATGAGTCAGTCCTGAATCACTTGTTACTCTGATCTAACTTAGATCTTTTTACTCATTTCGTGTCATTGATGGGGGATACATTAAGGCCCTCCCGTGATGAGTCTTTTCCTGTCGACTTCAACTCATTATCTAGGAATTAGACTTAGAAACTAATTGGTACCTTGGAACTTGCATGCCTCAATGGCAGGTTTCCTCACTTTCGGCAATGGGTTTTCATTATTGACCTCTGATTAGGAGATTCCGTCGAGTGTTCGACTTCATCTCATTGATTCACATTCGTTGGATTGTACCAGAGTAACTTGGGAGTCATTGACATTAATGGTGATTTCCCTCACACTTATTAATGATATTCATTAATGATCGGTAATCAAGTGGTTTCTACCATGTTCGACTTCAGCACATGTATTCACATGGTTAGATTTGTACTATAGAGTGGTGGAGATGAAGACCCTGGATATTTTTTAATAGATTCAGTTTGCGTTGGAGTATATTCAGATTGTACTGTTGCATAGATCCATTGTGTATGTCTCGTGGCTATGTTGAAATTTGAGTCTTTAACACATAGATCCATAGTGCATTTTTGGTGGCTATGTTCAGATTTGAGTCATATTGGCATGGATCCACAATGTATGTTTGGTGGCCATGACCTGTCTTACTTGACATGGATATTTGCATGTCAGAATTTATGCTTTGAGTCACTTGTATTATGAGTATGGGAATTCCTACCTCAGTGATGATATATTATTGTACTATATTTCCTTATTTGTTGGCAGGTTTCTGACCGACATATTCCTTGTTCCCTACATAGACTCGACAAAGTATTTTAGCTATCACTCTGTTCTACCTTCATACTTTGGGGGGCTCTCTGTTACACATTATTTTTGTCATCCCTATGATCGTTAATGATGTAAACCTATATGTTGTCTTTAGAGGGATTAGTGGCCTGAATCCCTGAGGAAAGAAGGGAGAAGAACTTTGCCTGAGATATGAAATCATATTTTCCTTTGTAAAAACCCGAGTAAGGAGGATCGTCGCACCCTACCTTATGTTAGGGGTGTGACGATCCCGGATCATTGCAGGCTACATTATACCTAGCCTACGACGTTGTCACACTCTACTTAGTTATAGGGGTGCGACAATTTTCGTACGTGGGAAAAATGAGCATCTTCTCGATGTTTTTAGAAGGAGAATCTTTTATGGTGAGGTGGCCTCCGATCGGTTAGGATATTACTTTATTTTATGATTTAGTGGGATCATTCTAACTGTTGTGAAGGAAATCTCCTTACAGACTAGCAAATAGGGTTAAACTTTGCATGCAGATATGACCTATAGAAAATCTACTTTCTACCTTCATCCCTAGACTTGAGTCCCATTTATTTTTAGTAAATGCATGGCTAGATCAACCTACCTTGTTTCGAGCGTTCGATGTCGATCCCTTGTCACGCTTGATTACTTGTTTGCGGTTCTCCTTTCCAATGCTGACCTGCATATAAGAAAAGAAGCAACTACACATGCATACTACCTATAGAATAACGGGTTAGAAATTCAAACATGTACTTAGCAAATTATGAATAACTCATGAATTGGGACGGAAAAAGTAATTTCTTTATTTCTTTTTATGAGTCAAATTACAAAAGTTGAGAACGACCACCGCTCCACAAACCTGATTCTGGGCTCCTCTTCGAATGTCCTCCAACTGCTTTGCTTTGTATCTCCTTTGGCACAAGGAAGGCTAAAGGGTTGCGACAATGGGAATACACAAATGGACGGATGTTCTTTGCTATATTTTTCCTCCTACAAATGGGACCCCTACCCTTTCTTTTATAGGCTAGAAGGAGATAGGTATTTGAACGAACCCTCGGACATGCATGGCCGGGAGTTTCAGTTAACTCACCCATAGCTTTTTTGTTCCATCAACAAATTTCCTTTTTTCGTGCTTTTGTACATCCATGCGGGCTTTTTTGGGTCAGCCAGCGTGTACACGCGTGCAGTAATGGAGTAGGGAACGTGGGCCTTTATAAAAGAGGTTTTTTAAAGAGTTGTTTAGCAGTGCTTTGGCAGAAAAGGGATATGAGATGGCCTGATGCCAGGTAAGCATGTGTGGTGAAATTTAGGGTTATAAAAGATGCCCCCTAATGTGTGAGGTCAGAAGAGCATCTGATGGCTGAAATACATTACCAATCTTTACTGATGTGCCGAACGATTGAGCCCAAGGATCAGGAACAGGGAGGTGTTGTCTACAAAATAACAAATGTCTCATCGAGGCGAACATAACCATGCTTGAAATAAAGTAGAATCATGGCTACCAATCAAATACACTGTAGATCCATGTCATATAACTATATAAAGAGTAGCTATGAACAATACATAGTGGAGCTACATCTCAAAATAAAAAATATATACATATAGAGTATCCATCTTCTAGAAGCTGATACGGCCTGATGGCTGCAGATGAGATCTTCAGAGCTAGAGAAACAACTTCAAAATCTTCAAAACTTGCTTAGGAATGTAATATGAGTGTACGACTGCACTATCTAGAGGTCTTCGATGGCTCATTGGTCTTGGACTTGATAATCTTGATGATCAGACTGGAAGCTTCAGTGATTTAGAACAAGGCCTTGATTGGATGTTCAGGATGGTCGGGTATGAGGGCAAGAGACATATTACAGAGGGGCCGACTTAGGCTTGGTGACACACTTCCCTTGGACAATCGCACGACAAATGATAAGACTTAGGCAATATGGCATTAATCATGAGTCTACAAAGCAGGAGGCAACGCAAACTCTCCATATGTTTGGAAGGATAACCAAACGGTGGAGGAAACAACTCTATATAGCGAGAAAAATCTTCCTAAGGTCATACTACATCCCATAGCATGATAAACAAACAAATAGATGTGCTTTATCCAAGGGCAACTCATTATGCTTCCATTAAAGAAAATACTTTTTCCTTCCTCTTTTTGGGGTATATTTGATTTTTTTGTCCTTTTCAATAGTTGTGGAAAAAGAATAAAGGAATATTGTGTTACAAAGGAGGAACGAGTGTTGCAAACATACAATTTCAGGGCACAAGGACAAGACTGATGTTCAAAATAATGATACTCGGGAAAAATCCTTCGGGGGCCAAGGGTGTTAAAACGCAGAAGCAAACTGTTACAAGGCTGATATATAAGGTATGAAAATGCGGTTAACAAAACACACAATGGTAACGTCCTTCGATGTGAGTTTAATGAGCCCAGAGAAGGTAAGCTCAGTGGTTTTTCATATTTAGAGAGTCTAAAAAAACATAAAAGGAGACTTCATTGGGGTACCTTTTTCGAAGTTAGTCTAGTCGGTTTGAAAAAGGGGTAAACTAGCACTGACAAGACGTCTATTCAAAACCATTTTAATGAGTGTGATAAAGACAATATCACTTGGCCATTTTTTCATTTTTAAGGAGTCTGAAAAAAGATTAACTATGGACTCCGTCAGGAATGTTCTTCTGGACCAATTTAACGAGCGTGAAAGAATAAGGTCACTCGACAATCTTTTCAATTTTACGGAGTCTGAAAAGAGCTTAACTATGGACTCTGTTGGGGTTCCTTCTTCGTAAGTTTAGTCCCTTATGCTGGAAAAAGGGATAAAATTATAGCTGAGAGTACTCTTCTATAGAGATGAAGTTCCATAGAGTATACCTTTGTTCGTACAGTTGACCGTCCGGACCAAAAAAGGGGTAAACTACCGCTAGACAGACGTGACTTCAAATTTTAGTTTAACGAGCATGAAAGGCCATAAGATCGCTCGGCAATCTTTTCATATTTAGAGGGTCTAAAAAGGGCTTAAAAGAAGACCCGTTATTTTTTGGGAGTCCTGAGGGTGAGGTCAAGAGCAAAGAAGAATCATGCAAATGAGGCTCAAACTCATATTCAGGAAAGACTATAAGGACTCCGAAGCCTAGAGTGTTTTTAGAGACGACATGAATACCATAATGCAACTAGGATCTACTTACGACATCCATGTTCCAATAAGCTCTACCACCAAGTTGTGACACTTCTAAAGAAGAGATGATGGTTCCGTGTCACAACCTGATGGGATCGATCCTATGGCAAAGGAAAAATACAACGAGATACAAAAATCAGGGTAGAAACCTAACCTATATGCTCAAGTTGATCGTCTGAAAATCTTTCATGGACCGTCGAAAAGTACTCAAAACTCCCAAAAACTGTCCCAATACCCAATCAAATCCCTCCAATGCAACTCCTGAATCACTCTAAATGGTTTTTGGTATAAAAAAATGATAAGGGAGGCCAAAAAAGTGACAAAAAGAGGCCAAAAATTCTATAAATAGAAGCTGGCAGCTCATTATCACCATTGCTGATTTGGAAATTGACTTTGGAGCCAAAAGACCCCCTTTGATAAAAGAGGTGGTTCCGGGAGCTACAGTGGATGAAACGAAGTTTCGTCTAGACCAAGTAAGTACAAAATCCCTTATGTAGCTATTCAATTCTTTATTTTTGCTTTGCATTTCATTTTTTGGGTGGGCGTCGACCTTTAAAAGGTCGGCCCTAGGTCCACATGGGCTATCTTTGGACAAGCTGCGTGCACACTCAGGTAGAGTAAAACCTACCCGCATGTACATGTGACTGTCACCTAGACAACACACGTGGACCTCCCTTTATAGACAAAAAAAATTCAAAAAACACTCACTCACCCTCCTAAACCTTGTTGTTTTGGCAGGATGTATGTCCACTGGAGGGAAAGGGAGCATGAAGAAGTTGGTGAGTTGGTTGCGGGATATCTGAATGCCGTGGCCGCGTTAATGCAATGTGGTTTGTTAAAGTTCTTCCTATGTCTGTTTATGCGGGCGCAACTGAGGCTACTGAATGCCTTGGTTGACTATTGGCACCCTGGCAGAGGCTTTAATGCTAGAGGGGCAATCACTAGTGCCCACCACTGAGGATATCTACTTTTTGACTGGCCTCTCAAGGAGAGGGGAACCAGTCAATTTCAGGACGTTTCCGTCAGGGCCACATAACATAACAGAACTAATAGCCCTGTATTGTGAGGCTGGGACAAACCATTTGAGCTCCTAGGTGCATATAAGCAAGATCACTGACCTATCGCTGCAAGTGATATTATTGCTCATTGGGTGGATTACTGGTTCAATGGCCTTGCATTAGGAATCCTGCGCATAGATGAACTGTGGTGTCTAGTGCTTGAATGCCCAAATTTTCGAATGGAGTACTACACTGCTGGAGTGTATGAAGAGGCAATTGACAGATTGCCGTTAGCAGACACAAAGGAACTTTGGGTTCGAGACTATTTTATGTTCGTTCTTTTTCGAGAGAGTTCCAAGTTTTAGTACTCGGGTAGTGGTACGAGGACATCATGCCTCTTTTCCTGTTGTGTGTAGATGGGAAGTATTACTGTCACGACAGGGTGGTGGAATGACCAATGAGTCCTTCGTTGATAACCTTTTTGTATGGCTGTCACTATAGATCCTGGTTATAGAGGACTACCCCTATGCTGGGATTGATTTTTCGAGAGACCTGAAGATACCAGTACCTCCTAGTGAGGAGTGAGGGGAGATGCATAAGTCTCCACCTTTGTAGTTTTTTTTTGTTGTATATGTAATTTTTATGTCATTTTTGTTATATATCATCATTTTTTATATGCCAGAGTATTTGACGGATATACGTTTGTTGCATACAGATGTGGGACCAGTGCGACCTGTCGATTATGCAAGGAACATGTGTCACCCTCGGCCAGGGGCTGCAACCGCCGCTGCTGGGGGACCAACAGTAGCAGGAGAACTCCCAGCCGGGGAGGCTAAGAGGGTACTTAGACGAGTTGGGCAGAACTTTACTACACTCACTCACACAATCCCGATGGCAGAGATTGAGGACCTTCCGCCATCCATGCAGCCTCATGTAGTGGGGGCACCTTGGACATGGGTTTGATTGTTTAGGCGTTTAGCCCATGCTTTGGACCAGTATAACATGGCCCATAGACCCTGAACCTATTTAGACATTTTACGTAGAACGAGCTCTACTTGTATATATTTTTTGAGGGCATAATCCCTGTGACTCGTTACTGGTCCTATTTTTGAGGCGCTTGCGTCCATCTATGTACTCCAGTTACTTTATGATATTATATATGGTTTTTTTGGTCTTTTGTGTCTTATGGATCATGTGTACAAATAATGTATTTACATGCTTATGTTAATGTTCTTTCATATGTGTGCAAGATGCCAATCTAAAATTTGATTAGCTAGAGTATCTGTAACTTGGTTTAATCTCCTAGGAACATGAAAATATGTAATATAATCAAAGTTTCATTCTAAGAGACGTACCCTAAGGAATCGTCAGTGTAAAGTTGGATCATGAACCTAGTATACTTTGTTTAACCGAGACACAACCAGTTGTGCGTCGAGATAGACCCAGAGATGATAGATACCCAATGACAAAGCGTCATGAAGTAATTCAATAACTGCACTATACTCGACGACATTATTTGTGGTGTCACCTAAGCATATACCTCTAGAAGATAACAACTGGCCTTGAGGTGTAAAGATTACCCAAGCTACAGAGGCAAGCCTCTGAGTGTGTCGACTAGCACCGTCTGCATACCCAACGAACACCTCAGAATCACTTGACATCTACCACAATGACGAAAGATAACATCAATGATATGTCCATAACACTTAAAAGAAACTAAAAAGTAATAGTACAAAGACTATACATATGTTACAAAAAGTTACCCACAGTGACCTGCCTATGAGTAGTACTTCTTAAGGTAGAGCCCATTTCTAGGCTTTGTAAAAGCATTCCCTTCAAAATCAACCAGACGATAGGTGCCTTTTTCTAATACCTCTTTTATGATGAAAGGCCTGAACCACATGGGTTTGAATTTGTCTATCCCCAGGGGGTCCTTATCTTGGTCATAGACCAGGACAAGGTCACCTTTAGAGAAAATCCGAGGATGAACGGACCTATCATATTGACACTTGACCTTATGTTTGTGAGCCTCGTTGGCCAGGGCCGCATCACGACGCTGGTCATTGAGCTGCTCAAGGTATACTAACCGTTTTTCGAGTGGAGAAGTGTCTGGCAATAATTGTGCTGCCAATTTTAGAGACGAGATCTGACATTCGATGGGAAAGACTGCCTCCAGCCCGTAAATGAATTGAAAAGGTGAGAAAGCGGTTGTAGTCTTAACAGATGTTCAGTAAGCCCATAATGCCAAGTATAACATCAAATGCCAATTTGACTTGGCTGAGTTGATAGTTCGCTGTAGAATAGTCTTAAGAGTTTTGTTTATAGCTTCCACCTGCCCATTGGCTTGGGGGTAGTAGGGTGCTGAATGTTCTTGCTGTAACCCAAGATTTGATGTTAATTCGGTCATCATATGATTCTAAAATTGACTACCATGGTCAGTGACAATCTCCCTTGGGATGCCGAACCTTGCTATGATCTGGTTGAATAAAAAAAAAACTGTAGTCTCTCCTTCATCTTTAAACGTTGGCATAGCTTTAACCCACTTTGTGAAGTAGTTGACAGCTACGATGATATAGCGATGCCCCCTTTATGAAATGGGGTTTCATGTGGTGTAATCAATCCCCCACTTGGTGAAGGGACCAACAGTGATGACAGGAAACATGGGAGCAGGATGTGTCCTCATCTTCCAAGAGAAGATTTGGCATGGATGGCACTTCTTGACCGATTCGATACAATCTTTGATAAGTGTCGGCCCGAAGTAACCTGCTTGTAGAATATTTTGGGCTGTTACTAACCTAGACAAATGATTGCCACAAGCTACGGTATGTCAATCGTTAAGCATGATAACTGCCTCCTCATGAGTGAGACATCGACGTAGGATGCAGTCTACACCTCTCCGATACAACGTATCGTCGAGTATGAGATAATTCTTAGCCTGATGGCGTATACGTCGACGCTCATCACGAGAAGAAGAAGCGGGGCACTTCAAAGTCTAGAGATAGATAAGTATATCTCTGTACCAGAGATCCAAAGATGTGATAAAAAACATATCTCTCCGGATAGGCGATTCTTCAGGCACAACGTCACCTGACTCAACCGGAAGTTCCGAAATAAGCTCTGTGAAGACCAGTGACTTTTTGGACTTTGTTGAAACGAAGTCTAAGTCAAATTCCTGAAGGATGACTATCCATCTACTGATTTTTCTGCCTATTACCCGTCATGTCAACATGTACTAGAATGGATTCACGACAGCAATGATGGTGGTCTTGTGAAACAAAACGTAATGACGGAACTGCTGAATAGCATGAAATGCTGCCAACAGAAGTTTTTCGATATGAGAATAATTGAGTTCCAATCCTACGAGGCCTCGACTCAAGTAATAGATCACGTATTCTGAGAACAAGTCATCTTCCTGAACTAAAACCATGCCAATGGTTGACTCTGCTACAGCTAGATATAATAAGAAATCTTTGTTATAGTTAGGTGGCTGGAGCAGAGGGGTAGTTGTGAGGGCATGTTTTAATGTGTCAAAATAGCATTGAGCGACATCGTCTCAGTAAAAAGGAACGTCTTTCTTTTGCAAGTGCATAAATCCCTTGGTGATTTCAGCATAGTTGGCGATGAAGCGTCGTAAAAAGTTCGCCTTGCCTTGTAGACTCTGAAATTGAAGGACAGTGCATGGAGGGGGCAACTGGATTATTTCCTCCACCTCAAGATGATCGACCGTGATCCTTGTTGTTGATATGATGAAACCTAACAAACATCCCGACATTACATAGAAGCTGCACTTGTTTGGATTCAAGCAAATCCGAAAGTAGCGACAATGTTCGAAGATAAGTCTAAGGTGCGTGGGATTATCTGTTCTCTTGCGAGATCGCTATGCTAAATCATCTAGATAGGCCTCGACTATATGCTTGAGGTCATGGAAAGAAAAATACATGGCTCGCTGAAAGGTTTCTCCAAAATTTTTAAGACCAAAAGGCATATTATGATATGCGAATGTACCCCAAGGACAAATGAATACCATTTTGTGTTGGTCTTCGGGTTTGATTTGTATTTTATTATATCCCGAAAAACCATCCATGAAAGAAAAGGCTTCACAACCAACACAGTCATCAATGATCTGGTCGATGAATGGTGTCGAAAAATTATCTTTGGGACGTGCCTTGTTCAAATCACGAAAATCGGTACATACCCGAATCGTGCCTTGTTTTTTATTAACCAGCACAGGATTTGACACCCATTGAGTCAAATGGATAGGATAGATAAAACCTGCCTTTAGCAATTTCTCAACCTCAACCTTAATGGCTACTTCTTTCTTAGGATTAACTAGACGAAGCTTCTACCGAACAGGCTTGGCATCAGGATATGTTGTAATCTCATGTTCAACTATTTTTGGATCAATACCTGGCATTTCCTCATAAGACCAGTCAAACACGTCGCAAAATTATTTGAAAAGATCTGTGTAGATTTGAATCTCTTCAGGCAAGCAGTCAGCTCTGAAAAAAACATTCTCCATGATGCCAGGGTTTTGGGAGATATTGATCTGTATAGTTTCAATGATAGTTTCCATATTGCCCTCAGCATAAATTTCGTGTGTAGCTAAGAGATTAATAGGGCACGACTGATCTCCTGTCATGGTCATGGTGAATTCTCCTGCTTCGATTCGGTTTAACTCTGGGAGAAAATATGATCTGTGATGAAGATCTTCCAAACATTTGTCCGGACTAGTCATTGCTTCGATTACTACTTCGTCAGAAGGTAAGACTAAGTCTAATGAATAAGTGTTAGCGAGAGAACCCTGAGCCCAAATAGGCTCTAGAAGTGGATCTAACTCTTGTGCAGGAGTCGGATCAGTGTTAGTTGAAGCTTTCTAGACTAAAGAGTACGCTACTTTAGCTGTAGACAAGGGCATGGACATGCCCGAGTGCCCTGTCTCATCCATTATGGATGATGAGGAAGGAAGTATCCATGGATCCTCGAAGTAAGTCATGCGGAATGACGAAAATTGAAAAATCTCAACGTTATGGTGATTGGATATAAATTTGATATCACTGTGAGGGGGTGGGTAATCGAAGGTACCCATCAAGGACGGGTACAAACCAACTCCTACGTTGATGACACCTGGTGAGGATTATCAATCATCGGGACCGTGGATGCCCCTAAAGAAGGGTCAGGTCTAGAGAAAGACAATTGATCGATGGTCAGTATCCGACCCTCGTGTGGAAACAACAAGACCTGGAAAACTGTAGCAACCACAACCTGCATAGCATAAGTCCAACTCCTTCCTAACAAGAGGTTATAGTCGAGGGGAGCATCGACTACCTCTACTTCGACACACACAATCTTCCCTCCTAACTGCACGGGGAAAGAAGGAACGATGCCATGTGGTTGGAATGAACGACCGTCAAAAGCGGTGAGGAGGGTAGGTGACAGAGACAAAATAGGTTGACCAATGACCTTCCAACATGCCAATGACATAACACATGTTGATGCACCCTCATCAACCACCGTGCAGAAGATATTCCGAGTAAAAGTTTTCGTGGGATAAGCCACTACTATTTGAAAAGCTACATCGTAAGGCAGACGAAGTTTTAAATCGGTTGTATCCAACATGATTGCACCCAGATTACAAGTCTCAGTAGAGCCTAAAGTGGTTAACAAGGCTTTCCTCTGAGAAGGGTAGCTTTGGAGGACTTCCAAAGCGGACATTGCACAAGGGGTTTGTGATAAATCTTCCACCACAGAGTAGTTCTGGGCAACCCTTGCGTTTGGGTTATGATAAGATTTTTTAAATGCGCCTTTTGGAATGCATGTCATTGTTTCGCCCAAGGTCTTCTAAATCTGTAGTGGAAGAGAGGGGATTTCATCTTCTTTACCTTCCTCAGAAGTGCTTGGTTTACTATAGTCATGTGCTCTAGTTGATATAAAAGCATCCCCCCACACCATGTATACATTCGTGGATGCGAGGTTGTTCGCAAGCAGAGGGGGTTATTGGCCACCCCCTTCCATGCTTTCCGAGGCTTGGGTTAGATTTTGCCCATGCTAAAAGGGATTAGTCAACACAGCAGGTTGTTGTAACATCACAAACTTTTGGGCCTCTGCAATCCGAGGACACATATGGGTCGGGTGGTCTTCCGCGCACAAGTTGCATGGATACCTCGCCTTTCATTTCTCAGTGTTGTCACCACTAGCATTATCGGTAGGTTTTTTATCCCCCTTACCCTTCTTTTGTTGTTTTTTCTTCCCTTCAGGTTGTTGGGTGGCCTTTGGGTTAGTCGACTACACTATGTGTACCTCCGATGTTTTGGTAGGGGGAGTAGCCAAAGAAGTAGTTTGGTTGGCCACTGTGTGTTGTATAGATAACTGCTGCAACTGCTTCATCAATTGCTCAAAGGGCTTTGTTTGTGCTGAACCAACAATACCATCGGCATGTGGTCCAACTCTCTGTCTATTTTTATCCAGTATTGAACGTGGCACATCTGGCAAGATGTTGTATAATAAACCAGACTGAGAATAGATGAGCTCAAACTATTGAACCCTCATTATGGCATCTTCTTCGGAGAAAACTCATGACGTCATGACATCTTTGGATAAATGTGGGACCAAAGACTTAAGGAACCACTCAAGCAGGAATGCTGGTGGGACTGGCACCTTGATTAAACTCTTCCAACGTCTCCATTCTCGGATGTGATCAGAGATATGGTCTGCTGTTGTCTATTCAAAATTTGCGATCAACTCTGTGCCAGCGTCGTATCTCATAGGTAACTAGAAATGGTTCAGGAAAGCCATCGCTAGTTCGCCAAAAAAAGAGTATCTTGAGCGATCAAGCTCAATTTACCATTTCGCGACACTCCTAATGAGAGTACGTTGAAACAATCACAACTATACAAAGTCATATTTTAATCAGTTAGATGAGCACCAAAGATGGAAGGTAGTCACGTGATCACCTGGATATTTGTTAGGCTTGGCTTCGAACTTTGGAATGTCCAAAGGCAACTTCATCAGCATAGGAGGCCAACGCGGGTCGTCACAAATGGGGTCATTCAACAACCTTGTCAAATCTGGCAAGTGCAAAGTCACCAGGAAAGGTAGTTTGGGTTGTTGGTGATAACTTGGGAAAAGGGGGCTTGGGGTTTGACTGGCACCAGGTTGCCAGGAAAAGTTTGGCTACTGGCCTGGATTCTGGTAGAAACCAGGGCCCTGGCCAGCGTATGGATTTTTCATATGTGGAGACATCATCGGGTGATTTCCCAAATAGGACATAGATGGTTGGGCATGCATTATATTCGAAGGACTCTGGGAAGGGTTGCCCCATGTTGGTCCCATGGGGATGGGCATAGTAGTTTGTCCGGGGTTCCATTGATTGTGGAAAGAATTACCCCAGATCGACATTCTGGACGAGAGAATGGATCCCTGCCCAGAATTCCAAGGTCCTGATGTGGAGGAAGTTCCTAGGTTTTCCCCCTGTGTAGGAATAGTACCCTGCATAGGAATAGATTGTCCAAAACTGGGATTGCCCCCAGTCGGGAAAGCAGCTAAAGAGAAGGCGTTGTTACCAAATGTTTCGACCAAAGAAAACGGTGTCGAACCTACTTGCATGTTATGCGAAGGTGGTCCTTGACTCCCCACTCCAAATAAACTATAGTATATAGGTTGCCCAGTGGACTACTGATGCGAGCCACCGAGTGAAGGGGATGAAGGAGGGATATGACCTCCTCTGTAAGGGAAAGCATTAAAAGGAGCAGGAGTGCCTCCCATGTGACCTTGTAGAGGAGCACTAGAGCTCCCTGCCCCTAGACCTAAACTCTATAAAGTGGAGTAGGAAAGTACATGACTTGTACTTGAACTAGTCATCCTGTATGAGAACGGAGGGCCTGTCGCACTTGGTGTGAAAGGGGTTGTGGCCGCCACCAAAGATGGTATTGTACCAATGTGCGATGTAGAAGTGGTCGAGACCATGGTGGCTCGGACCGATGACAGTGGGTTAGGAGGTGAACACTCTCCTGTGGGGACAACTGTAGTGGGAATGGAAGAATTCCCAGAGGGAGTAGCAACATTTGTTTCCATTGCTGTGTGCAAAACTTTCTGGCGCTCGTAAAATTGGATTGGTACGATGAAAGGTTCCAAGAAATCAGTGGTTGGGGTTTCAACCAGGACAAGAGCATGTGCTTCAAGGTCCAAAATGCTCAATTCCTCCGGGTGTTGGTCGGGCACAATTGCTTGTAACCCGTTTGCTTCAAAAGACCCTTGTTGGTCTAGCTTTCGCCTTAATGGTGGCGGGGGTGGCTCCATTGTAACTGGAGGCAGGCCAAGAAGCCTTCATGATCGATGGAGCTTGTGATCCTCCACTATGTGAGAAGATCAAAGACACTCTAAGGTAGTCTAAACGCTCAAAAGTAACACACACTAAAAAATTCCCTAGACGATAAGACAGGCAAACACTAAACTAATTGGAAGAACAGTTACAACAACCAACACTAGAGCAACTTACCAGTGCAAGTACAAATCGAACACGGAAGAAACCTCCTAGTATACTTTGCAAAGCATGGCCCGATGTCTGTCCTAGGTACCACAGTATACGCTTGCAGTCACTTGTGTATGTCCCTAAAAGAGATAGGCAACTAGGTTGCCAACGTGCAAACATTCACCAGGCGGGTATAGTCGAAAGTCGGGTAGACCACAATGAGAAGGGTATCGAGCCTGAAACCTATCAAGGGTATCGAAAGAAAGTGGCCCGGAAGACAACTAAGGACCTCAAACAGATTCGAGACCCACGAAGCCCCGTGGCAAATGCAATCAACGAAATCCCAAAACAAGCCCTCTATATGTGTTCTCCACTATGATTGGTCCAACTTTGGAGGGGTTATCTCCGCTACCTTTCTGCACACGATCTCTTGTTTATCCCCTATGTTAGAGGGGGGTTCCAGATAACTTTCAAGACACTGGACTTAGACACTCCCTAGCTCAGACTCCAATGTTTGATTTAAAATGGCCTTGAAGAATTTCCTCTCCAACCTAATGCAAGGCCCTAATCCTGAACTAGTTGGCGAACCCTACAAACATAAAAGTCTAGTAGATTTTAAATTTAGCGTTAATTTTATGGATTTGTCTTACCTCAAGGGGTATGAAAGTGAAACTGATGATGTGTAAACGACGAAAGAAAAAAATGAATAAGAAAGATGGAAATAAAACTTTTACTTAATGCAAAATTTCAACAACTTTTCAAAATAAATATTTTTAATTTTCTAAGATTTTGGACAACAAACTCAAAAGAAATTTCACTTGACTACAAGCTACTTATGTTCTAAGTAAACTGCAAAAACTTATGAAATAAATGACTTTTCCCTGGCTAATAATGCAGAAACACACTCTTCAACCAAACAAGAAAATGAAAAGAGATTTTTTTATTTTATTTAAATGCTTGATAAAGCAAAAAAGGAAAAATACCAACAAGCAAAAACCAAGAAAAACAATTCTGGCCTAAATGCAAATCGGAGAGAATCACTTCAAGAAATCACACACTAGCAATAAAAAATGACTCTTACACTTGTCTAAAAACCTTAAAAATTTCTTTTATTTTTATGACAAATTTTTAAATGAGAAAAAACAAGCTAAAGGTAAGATTAATCCTAAGCTACTGACTGCGAAGACAGAGATTCAAATATCTTAGAGGTATAATTCTCATCAAGGGAAAGGATGAATGCCTTACCCTCAACAAAAATTATCCTACACAAACACACTACTGTTAATCCAACAACCAGCGTGTGAACGCGAGCTGTGTAGAGACAGAGGGCGTGTACAGGCGGGCTGACCTTGTACAGGCCATGTGTATCTCTAAACTCTGAGAAAAACTAAAAATAGACAGACCAAACCAGGAAGAGACCACTGATATTGATAACCAGGGTCTCCTAAAGTCTTGGATACTCTTTTTTAACAGAAAAAGCAAACAATGTAAGGAACAATTCATAAAGCAAAACAATCTGAGATAAGACTGCAAACAACCAAGACTCAGACAAAATTCCAAAAAACCCCTGAGAATGTGTGATTCTGACAGGGAAGAGGATGACTGCCTCAAAAATTCTTTGAACTCTACATGCTACTGCTACTTCTTCAGCAAGCGTTCACACGTAGGCTGTAATAGAGTAGGGCGAGGGTACATGCGTGCATACCTTATTAAGGCCATGTGTACCTCTGTGGGTCCCGAAAAAAAAAAGTCAAGCAAATAATAGAGAAAGATGGTATGAAAAACCAGACTCCCTGCTAGCTCAAACCTTATAGAAACTAAAAGAAAAAACAGGCAAGAAAAACTAGTCTTTAAAACTACCCAAAAACTAAATAAAATTCCAGGAACCCTAGAGAGTCTCCCCAGTGTGGTCGCCAATTCTGTTGTAAGGGAAATCTCCTTACGGACTAGAAAATAGGGTTAGACTTTGCATGCAGATATTACCTATAGAAAATGTACTTTCTACCTTCGTCCCCAGACTTGAATCCCATTTCTTTTTAGTAAATGCATGGCTAGATCAACCTACCTCGTTCCGGGCATTCGATGTCGATCCCTTGTCGCACTTGATTACTTGTTCACGGTTCTCCTTTCCAATGCTGACCTACATACAAGACAAGAAACAACTACACATGCATACTACCTATAGAATAACGAGTTAGAAATTCAAGCATGTACTTAGCAAATTATGAATAGCTCATGAATTGGGACGGGAAAAGTACTTTCTTTATTACTTTGAATGAGTCAACTTACAAAAGTTGAGACCGGCCACCCCTTCACGAACCTGATCCTAGGCTCCTCTTCGACTATTCTCCAACTGCTTTGCTTTGTATCTCCTTTGGCACAAGGAAGGCTAAAGGGTTGGGACTGTGGGAATACACAAATGGACAGAGTTTCTTTGCTATATTTTTCCTCCTCCAAATGGGACCCCTACCCCTTCTTTTATAGGATAGAAGGAGCTAGGTATTTGTACAAACCCTTGGCCATGCATGGCTGGGAGTTTCAGTTAACTCACCCATAGATTTTGTGTTCCATTGGCAACTTTCCTTTTTTCGTGCTTTTGTCGGTCCACACGGGCTGTTTTGGGTCAACCAGTGTGTACACGCGTGTAGTAATGGAGTAGGGCGCATGGGCCTTTATAAAAGATGTTTTTTAAAGAGTTTTTCAGCAGTGCTTTGGTAGAGAAGGGATATGAGATGGCCTGATGCCAGGTAAGCATGTGTGGTGCAATTTAGGGTTATAACACTAACCTCCTCACCCTATCCTCTTCAGCTTATAAAAAGACAAGAGCTCTCATAGAGAAAGTTAGATTGGATTGAGTTTGAGTTTTTGGAGATTGGTAGCTTGGTTAGATTGGATTTGAGTTTTTCTTTGTCAAGATAGATTGTGAGAGACTTTCATATCTATAGTCTAAGAATTACTGGAGCAAGAAGTGTGTGGGAAGCAAGGAACTATTGGAAGGGACCTTACGACATCAAGACTTTGGTTTTAATCTCTCTTTCCATTATTTAATATAGATGCACTTCTCTTTCCTATATGAATATTATTTGTCCATATTGTATGATTCCTTGATCACATACATAGTTTCATATCAAGTATGCTATGTTATTCTTGTCTTCGTTGGTTTGTGTTCCTTTGCAGATATTTCTCCATAAGACTTACGACGGAGCTTGGATTGCATTCACAAAATCAGATCTTCGATATTTAAAAGGTATGTTCTAGATCCATTTCTCATTTGATAATTGAAATCTAAGGAAAGAGTAGCGTATTGTATTGTTTTGTTCTATTTTTGTAGTGAATCTAGGGGGATTGATTTGTGTCCGCACTTAACAATTAGCCCGATAGCACCTGCTTGCACTCATGTTATGATATATTTGGACTTGGACAGATCGATCTGGTTTCTAGTCTTCCATTGCTAAAGGGAACATAGGAAGGTGCTCAATCTAAAGACCTTGACCCCGACTACATCCCAGGAGAAACACATAACTTAGCTCGCCCACCATTACAACCCATTTCTGGATTGGCATATGCCAAGGATAGAACCACTCTTTACTTTCTTTGACCTATCGTCTAGACTTGACAACCTCCACAAGAGTTGAACTCTGATTGTGCTTCAGATCAAAATGAATCATCACAAAAGTATGGAGCACTCTGTTCTCTGCATGGAAGTCCATATACCTTTTTGGCATTAACATGTGGACTATGGTTACAAAAATCAATGCTCTTGTTTACAAAAATCAATGAGCGCATTTAAAATATTTTTTATATATGAACCTTTCACGGATACATAACCCACCGTGACAACTACCAGTCATTAGTGTTCATATTAATGATCCAGAGCTTCATATTAATTGACTTATATTAATGATCCAGAGCTTCACATACAACAAACTTCCTTTATGAAACATATTGTTTTTTTTCAAAATGTATTTAAAAAGTAATTTAGAAAAAAATATTCTATTATGGGGTAGTAAACATAAGTGAATTGACCTTTTATAACAATTTATTTAGTGGAAACTTGAGTTTTTAAATGTGATTTTCACATATTTTATGAGTTTTTATCAATTTCTATTGTATTGTAGGTAATTTGATCAATTTCCATCCTATTACAAGTAAGTAATTTGATCAATTTCCATTGTATTATAAGTAATTTTTATTGTATTGTAACTAATTGGACCAATTTTCATTTTACTACAAGTCTAAATGAATTGGCCATTTTCTAGCATCTCAAAATAATAAGAAGGAAA
>ML779728.1:723280-735162 GCA_009831015.1 Picea engelmannii
CAAGGTATGCCCTCGCCTCCTAGAGTTTTCACTAAAGTAGCTGCCAGATATGCACCTCTAGTCCTGCCTATACATTTTCATACCTTTCTGAAAACTACATGAAAAAATTACCTAAATTTACAGGGGAAGGGGACCTGACCACGACAGAACATAAAAATTTCTTTGATCAGTTCGCAGATATCCTAGGTCTCGAACACGAAGATGTATATTTGAGGTTATTAGTTCAGAATTTCGAAGGACAGGTATGAGCCTGGTTTCAAAGTCTACCCGCAAGTTCGATATTATCCTATGATGCCCTAGAAGACGCTTTTCTTAGACAATGGGGAGAAAGAAAAGACCATTTATATTGTTTGACCGAGTTTGGGTCTTTAAAGAAAAAAAATTTGGAAACTGTTCTAGAATTCATTCAAAGGTTTAACAAGTTATATAATAATATCCCATTCGAGGTTAAACCATCCCAACCTGTAGCTAAGGTAACCTTTGCGGGAGCGTTTGAACCCGATTTCACACTTCTGTTGAGAGAAAGGAGAGGGGCTACCCTGACCCGAATGAAGGATGACTCCGTAGAGATCGAATCTAACATGATGGATTATGGAAAATTAAAAACAAAAGTAGAAACATGAAACCGAGAAATCAAACGTTTTAGGGAACAAGCGAGACCCTCAGGGCCTGGTAGATCCTCAGATGATAAAATGGATGACATGGATAGGATAATTAAAGATTTATCAAATAAGATTTCTAGAATGGAGCTAAATCAATCCAAGGTAAATACTTTCGTTAAGAGGGAATTCAGAAGAAACCCCAACCCTCAAAATCAACAAAGACAAATTAAAAATGAAGACTAGAAAATTCAAACTCGTTTAAAAAATGAAAATTTTATAGGAGGAAATGACCTGCAAGATTTCGAGGATCTGGAAGAAGACGTGAAAAATTTGGGTGACGACTGCACACAACCTTATTTAACTAAAGAAGATTATGAGAAGTCCTTGGACACTCAGCAACTATCAAATAAAGATGATGACATAAACAACACTGATGTTTCTGTCTATCAAGAAATGATCGATTCAATAATGGCTGAGGTCCAACATAAGTACAACCTGAGGCCTAAACACAAACTTGTGTCGACTCCTCAACCCAAGAAAATTCTTCCTAGAGGTGAAATTTACGAGCCTACCCCAAAGGAGACCGAGATACCTAATAGAAAAATAAAAAAGGTAGATTCACAGAATCCCAAAGTAAAGGAGGCTGAGACCCAAGCAAAGAAAACTAAGACCGTTGAAACACGTATACCGGTAAATAAACTCATGGAAAATCAATCAGCACAAACAAATAAGTTATAAAAGAAGGAGTCCAAGGTTTCAACTAGAGAAACAGACAAAAGTGGGGGACGTTTCAGCCTTGAAAATGATACAATAAGATCAAAATACCAATCCCTCTAGTCGAATTAGCAAAGAATCATGTGTATCGAAAATAGATCACCAAAATGATAGGTTTTTTGGATATAGAAAGCCACTCTAATGTGATAAAATTGGAATATGATAAGCCTAATATCACTTTTGGTCCACATTTCGAGGGTGCCAGAGACACGGTCGCTCCCTTCTATATTACCCTGAATGTGCATGATCGACTGCTGCATAACTACATGCTAGACTCTGGAGCCTCACATAATGTGATGCCCAAGTCTATTATGGACAGACTAGGCCTTGATATCACCAAGCCTTATGGAGATATCTACTCTTTCGATTCAAGAAGATTCAAGTGCATGGGTATGATAAAAGATTTAGTAGTCACTCTTGCACAGGTTCCAGTGAAAAACATCCTGATGGATGTAGTTATCGTCGATATACCTCCTAAGTATGGCTTGCTACTATCTAGGTTGTGGGGAGCCAAACTTGGTGGGTCTCTTCAGCTAGACATGAGCTATGCCATGATTCCCATGTTTGGTGGGCAATTTAATCAGTTATACAGAGAAACGAGGCTAGCATACACAGTGAGCGACCCACATTATCCTAACAATTATCCTGTTTATGTTGTCGATCAAGATCTAGGGAATTGTATTTTGTCTTTTGATGATGGTGTAAATAGTTGTACAGAAGACAATTACATAAATGAAAATGAATCAGTAAAGATAGATGAAAAATATATATAGCACTGGAATTTGGAAAATGTTTTTTGACGATGCCTTGTCATATGAAGGAGTAGGTGCAGGAGTATTGTTTGTAGCACCTGAAAATGATTTTTTTATTCCTTTCTCTTACAGGCTTCAGTGGGATCTAGACTACACCAATAACGTATGTGAGTATGAGGCTCTAGTCTTAGGGTTGGAAGCTTCCAAGAAGCTAAACATAAAGAACTTGAAAGTATACAGAGACGCAGAGTTGATAGTGAAACAGATAAATTGACAATACCAGGCCAAACACCCAAGATTGAGATCTCACAGGAATTGCACCTGGGATTTAATAGAAAATTTATTCTCATCGGTAAATGTTCATTTCGTCCCACGCTCTGAAAAATTGCAAGCCGATTCGTTAGCCAAAGAAGCCTCAACGTTTTCCCCCCCATATAGCTTTCAAACTAAGGTACCACATAGAAGTGAGGAATAGACCTTCCATACCAAACAACATCGAACACTGGCAAGTGTTTGAGGACGATGAACAAATTAGGAAGTTCCTCGAAATGGTGGATGACTTCACTGAAACTCACATTGACCAAAAAAACCAAAACGACCACACATGGATCATGCAAGAGGGAGAGGATCCCCAGGGGTTCCAGGAAAAGATCGCTAATCATTGCATGTTAGTTTTAAAGAACAATCATATTCCAAAGGGACTAATGCCTCTGGAGAGACTATTCGACCAAAATGATATGTCCTTAAAATCTACTTTTCAATCCCAACCAGAAGAGGTTGAAGACTACAACATAGGGACCGAAGAGGAGACTAGGATAGTAAAAATATCAAAGTACCTTCCTCCCGAGGTAAGAAGCAAGTATAAAGACTTACTCAGGCGGTATAAAGATGTTTTCGCTTGGTCATACGAAGAGCTGAGAACCTATGACACCACTGTGATTGAACACAAGATACCCCTAAAGCCTGGTGTCAAACCTTTCAGACAAAAACTCAGACAAATCAATCCTATTTTATTACCCGTGGTCGAAAGGGAAGTAAAAAAACTCCTGGATGCAAAAATAATCGTACCACTGAGATACTCCGACCGGGTAGCAAACCTGGTCCCAGTTAGAAACAAAAGTGGGGAGGTTAGATTGTGTGTTGATTTTATAAATCTAAATAAGTCCTCCCTCAAAGACAATTACCCTCTACCCAAAATGGATCACATTTTAGAAAAAGTAGTTGGGTAAAATAGGACGTCGATGATCGACGAGTTTTTCAGGTACAATCAAATTGTTTTCAACGAGCACGATAAAGAAAAAATAGCCTTCACCACCCCTTGGGGTACATTTATGTATGACAAGATGCCTTTTGGTTTAATGAATGCAGGTTCTACTTTCCAACGTGCTATGGATATCACTTTCATCGACGAAAGGTACAAATTTGTGGTTATCTATCTTGATGATCTAACCATTTTTCTAAATCTGATGAAGATCATCTGATACATCTCAAACATACATTTGAGAAATGATGCAAGTTTGGTTTGTCCTTAAACCCCCAAAAGTCTCACTTTGCTATGCAAGAAGGTAAACTCTTGGGCCATATTGTGTCTCGAGATGGAATTAAAATTGATCCTAAAAGAGTTGAAGCTATAGACACAATAAACATCCCTAGGAATGTAAAAGAGATTCAGTCATTCTTAGGAAAAATAAACTTTTTGAGGAGATTTATCCCAAAATTTGCTGAAATCGTGAAGTTGATCACATATATGCTAAAGAAGAACAACGAAGTGAAATGAACAACAGAAGCCAAAGCATCGTTTTCACACATCAAGAAGGTTATAAGTGAGGCACTCGTACTGGAAAGCCTTTATTATCTAAAAGATTTTTTGATTTTCTCGTTCACCTCTGAACACACACTTGTCACGGTACTCCTCCAGAAAAATGAAGAAGGTTTCGAGCAACCAATAGCCTTTT
Source organism: Picea engelmannii (assembly GCA_009831015.1). Lineage (NCBI taxonomy): Eukaryota > Viridiplantae > Streptophyta > Pinopsida > Pinales > Pinaceae > Picea > Picea engelmannii. The sequence goes on from ML779728.1 coordinate 727,364, forward strand.
CTAGCAAAAGTCTTAGAGACGCTGAACTTAGATACGATATAATGGAAAAGCAAGCATATGCTATGGTGAAGGCATTAAAGGCTTTCAGAACCTATGTGCTACATTCCAAGGTAATTTCATACGTACCCACCAGTTACATAAAAGACATTTTGGTTCAGTTTGACAGTGATGGAAAAAGGGGACGGTGGCTTGCTAAAATTCAAGAATTTGATCTGGAGATAAAACTGATGAGACTCATAAAAGGAAAAGGTTTGGCTAAGCTCTTTGCCAAATCAAATTTCAGATCCCTCGGAATAAATGGCCTATAGGGATGTGAAGAGTGCATGGACATGAACGAGCTCAAGGAACAAATAACTGCAATCAGAATCGAAGAGAATTTTGCCTCATTAGATTGGTATAAAAACATAGTGTCCTACCTGTTGACTTTGAAATTCCCAAGTGACCTATCCCCATCTAAATCTAGGACGTTGAAGCTGCATGCAGTGAAGTACTATACATCCAAAAACCAATTGTATTGGAAGGACCCACTAGGCTTCCTGTTGCATTGTTTAATTGAATCATAAACATAGAAGGTCATAAACAAATTTCACGAAGGAGTGTGCGGAGGACATCATGCCTAGAGGGAAACATCTTATAAGATCATGAGGGCTTGATATTATTGGCCCAAACTTTTCTTAGATGTCAATGCCAAAGTAAGAGCCTGTCACCCTTGCCAATTGTTTACAGGCAAGCACAAACTCCCAGCGCTACCGTTGGTTCCGGTCAAAACGAAATCCCCTTTTCAACAATGGGGACTAGATTTTATATGCAAAATTAACCCTCATTCTAGCGCTCAACATAAATGGATCTTGACTGCTACAAATTACTTCACCAAATGGGTGTAGGCTATTCCAACTAGAAAGGCAACATATTCGATGGTAATGGATTTCCTAGAAGAGAACATTTTGCCTAGATTCGGCTGCCCCCGAAAGATAGTCACAGATAACACCCAGGCATTTAAATCCATGGCTATGGTTAGATTTTTCCAAAAGTATAATATAGTGCTCGGTCATTTCACAACATAATACCCCCAAGGAAATGGGCTAGCCGAGTCTTCAAACAAGAGTCTAATCTCTATAATTAAGAAAGTGTTGAGCGAAAACAAAAAATCTTGGCATGTTCACTTGAAATACGCTTTGTGGGAAAATCGGATAGGTACAAAAAAATCTATCGGCACTTCTCCTTTCCAAATGGTATACGGGACCGATGTAGTATTACCTATAAATATAGCACTTCCCGTAATGAAACTTTGGCAAGATGAGAAAGAAGAACCAAATCATGTCACAAGAAGAATAAACTAGCTGATTGAAGTCCAACAATACAGGGGCGAAGTGGACGAAAGCCCGCAGAAATACCAGGACAACATGAAAGCGTTATTCGATCATAAGGCCAAGGACAGAGAATTTCTCCCCAATGATTTGGTTTTAAAATGGGATGCTAGGAAGGAAGACTCGACAAAACATGGTAAATTCAATCATATCTGGTACAGACCGTTCAAAGTCACAACTCCTGAAGGAAAAAATTCGTTTCTATTAGAGAATCTGGACGGTAAAATCCTCAACTTCCCTGTCAATGGGCGTTATTTAAAGCACTATATGCAATAAATGGTTTCCAAATTTTCCATTGTATATACCAGTTTGTGTTTTCCTTTTTATTTCAGAATTTGTCTTTGGTAAGTCTACTTTCATCAAAAATAAAATATGTCAGTGTTTTTCTAGAAGTAGGGATACAAAATTTTCAACGCATTCAATTCTTTTATAGACCTGATACTCTTCATGTTGTTCCCTTGCAGGATCCTGGCTTGCAGCCCAAACGAGAGAAAGGAATAAACAGATGGTCATATACAGGAGAATCAATTCGTCGAAAATAGGTGATATAATTTTTTTTTCCATTATTTTAGAAGAGAACAAAATGGTAAGGCAAAGGTACGAGTTTTGGAGATGTTTGTTTTTCAAACAAGTATCGCGAAAGTGCCATGATAGTCTCATAAGTATGTTGTTTTCGCATGATATGTCATTAAAAGAATGACTTCTTACTCTGGGTCCTAAAAGTTTCACCTGGATAAAGATAAGAGGAAATTTAATTAATCAGAGGGAGTAAAGCATCTCCGAGAAAGGGTTCCAAGAGTCGGGTGTAATCCATGACCTCTATTTTTTCGAAGTCCAGGCCTTTCTCCATCACCCTTTTTCTGTCCTTGGATTTACATTCTTAAAATGTCAAGCACCTTTTCGGGTTTCCTATAGGGGAAGAATACGTTATGTTTTAGCTTTGGAAGCTGGAAAACAGACCTTGGAAAGTAAGCTAGTCCTCATAAACTCCTCAGTCTTCTACTAAACAAAGTTATGCGTAGGCTGATCCTGACTCTTCTAGGTTTTTTAACATTCTTCGAAGGATTGAGGCTTGCTCAAAGGAAGGCCCCTGGAAGTAATTTTTCAAATTTTCCCCTGCGGGCTAACGTGTTTTGAAAGTTAAGAGAAGGTTGGTCTCGAGTAATCAAAGAAAGTTGACAGACCTCCACTGTGAATATTACACAGATATCATCCCTGGTATGCCTTATACAAACTGATTGCCCCCACTTTGTGTTTTAAAAAGTAAAATATAAGACAGATGGTGAAAGGAAATTCATATTTGATTTCCCCCATCTAGTCCAAGAAGATGATGAAAGGAAATTCATAAATGATTTCCCTCGTCTCAACATTTAAATGCACAATTACGATTCAATGTGGTCAAAGGAAATTCAGTAAAAAGGGTCAAATAACTTCACCGGGGTACTGAACATGCTCCCTGGTAGTGAAGCAATATCTGAGATATCTGTAAGGCTGTCATACGTAATTTTCACTCTACTCTGGTAACCAACCTTTTTGAAACCGAATCTGCATCCCAAGTTCAGACAGGACCCCCCCCGATTAAAAGCATGAAGTTTACTTCTTCTGATGCAAGCTAAAATCCATAGGATTTGTTGAATTTCCTAGGATTGTTTTGATTATCTTAAAGCAAACATGAATTCAGTATCGAGAAGGAGAAAGTCATCGAAAGGGCTGCAGCTGAGTTTAGAACGCAATTGAATATTGAAAAGCTTTTTAGAGGTAAAGATGAAATCTCTTTTTCCCGATGTATCTCCTTCCTAAAGCAAGTTTCGCAGAAAGAAACCAATGACTCCATTTACCCAATACAGGCACATGGTCTACTGTTCTTCCCATCTTGTAGGAAGATGGGATCCCTAGTTGGAGCCTATGTTGGAGCCACCTTTTACAAGTTATTGAAATGTGATTCTTGAAATCAAAAGTTTACCCCGACATGCGAAGTGGCGATAGCTGCTATAGTCCTAAGTCACCGTCGCCTAACCATTAAGTGAGTCTATCACTTGTATTACCTGATGCTATCATGCTTTAGGAGTTACAAGTTGTAAGGTTTCCAAACTCCGATATGCGAAGTTGTGAAACAGTTTTAAAATTTTACCTAGGTTAGTGTTAGGGGTAAGTCACTTTAAACCCTAGTTAAGTACTGTCGGGGTTTCGTGACTCGGCGATTGCTCTCCCAAAACACTATACCTTCATAGCCCTGATTCGTGAAGTCATGATTTTAATTAATTAAGCATGAGTTAATTAAGAGCTTAAGTCAGATCACGTTTTTTAAACTAAATCGCATCATCGCGATTTCAGGTTTTGGGGGCTCAAAGGGTAGGAGTGAATTCTCCCGATACTGCGAACACCAAAAAGGGGGGATTAAAGACTAAAATAGGCTTAATAAAAGGATCTAAGCAGGATTAATCGATGCATGAATGAAAACTTTAATAAGCACTGTCTGCGGAGTAATTTTAAATTTTTTTACGGTGATTCGTGCTATGACTCATCAAACAATTATGGCATTTATTTGGACTACGACGAGGTGACAGATAGTAGGATCTCACTTTTACTGCTAAATATTTCTTTAAGCGATTTGACCGTTTGGTTCGCAAGGACACCAGGGTTTTAAATGACTAAGATAAGGGGTTGTTTCATTATTTCAATTTTATTTTTGTTTTGCGTGCAGAGATTTTTTCATCAGGATAACTTCTGTCTATATTTACAATTCTTACTACAAGTGATCTGCGTACATAATTCTCTTTCATGGCTTCATGAAAGGTGTTCAAGGTAGCTATCGAAAGTTTAGGTCAGGGCTCCAATGTTGTTTCCGATACTTCACCCCGAAGTATTAATACTGTCAAAACATGGACATACATCTCTGATATTTTTTAGTCCGAATCGGTGAATTGTTTAGATGATTCCAGCGATAATGAGAAGGATGATTTGGCCACCAGATAAAAAATTGTCATTCAGTCAGAAATGCACAAAATAGAGGCAAGACCACAGCTCCTCCCCTATTATGATATGATCAGATGGGTGCTAGACCATGTGGATATCCCGACAAGAACTGTCATCAGTGAGCAGAAGGTGACAATTGGGACTTTTAGACCAGAAGATTTGTAGGCAATGTATCAGCTGTCACGCACACCAAACTTCGCTCACAATTCCAAATTTCTGGAGGGTTTCAAGGAGAAGGAATGCGATCAATATGGCAGAAACTTGTTCGATCTGATCAGGGATTGGGTTTTGCACCCCACAAAATTCAGGGCGGATTCTAATGGAATTTATTCAGTCTCCTCCTTAGAGCCACCATTTAGGTATATAACAATGATGGCCTGTAGTGTTGGGTATGTGTTATATTCTTTGCATGAGTAGTAGTGTCTAAGCGTCCGTGCTGGGTGCACAGTGGGGTTCGGGGGTAGTGCCCCCGAATTTTTTTTTCGCATCAGGACGACATATTTCCGGGACCAAATGATATTTAGGTGGTTTTTCGGCACATGGTTTTTTGCCGCTGGTTTTCTATTTCCGGTTAAGGAATTAGGGTTTTGGACTAATACAGGTCATTGGGTTAGGGGTTTGGATGCCGCTGGATCCTATATGTGTATTGTATTGTAAACAATGTAACACAATGTATGAATATAATATATGCTGGTTTTCTCGGTTTGGGTTTCCAGGTGAAAAATCTCCGTGTAATGTTTGTATTTGCCATTGTATCTTTTCTGTTCTTTTCTGAATATCAGTTTGCAGTAGATATTTTACAAGGTTAGAATTTACATGTAGGTTGTATGGGAGGGAGGACACCACACATTTGTTTCTCCCATGCGTGCCTCTGATTCATACAGTCACTGAAGGTCTTTCTTTCGACTAGGCTAAACTGTTGTCAGACAATTTAACCAGTTGAATTACCGAATATCGAGTGCAGAAGGCGAGTGGGAAAGAAACTTCATTTTTGATGTCTGCCTACATCATGGATGCCATTTGTTTCATGACGCCTTTCCCTGTAATGAGCTAGAGCTGGACTCCATCTAGTACAAAGCCTATCCATGTCTACCACTCAAAGCTTTGGGAGGATAAGGAGAAATAATTTATCTATGAGATCTTCAACTGGGTAATGGTGCCACTGCATGTCGCCATTTTTGGCCAGCCGCCTCCCAGGATATTAGATAGCGTCACGACCAACCTAAGCAGTGTGGTAGATTGGTATCTAGAGGCAGAGTTTTCATATATCAGGTTTTTCGGCACCTTTGTCCCTCCATATGCCCTCCCACTATTCCTGCTAGATAAGCTATTGTGCCGTGAGATTGCCAGACAGTCTGTGCTCGGTGGAATAAGCAAGGAGATCAAAGGAGTATAAAAAAAGGTATGGATGCCCTTCCCTATTCGTATCGGTGCATATTCCTTGTTAGATTTTGGCCACGCCAAAGCCGAGGCTACGACTCTAGAAGAAATGAAGCTGGTAGACATTGAGTTTAAGAAGCGTGAACCTAGTAAGGTTGTGAGAAATCACCTGACAAGTTGCGGCCTAAAGAGGTATGAACACAAGGATTCCCCACCTGACGAAATATTCCAGGGCGCGAGGTCCTTCTCGGAAGTTCTAAGTCGAATTCAAGCCTTGCCACCTGGAGACATGGCCGAATTTTTGAAATTTCAGGAACACCGACAGAGTTGTCTCCCCTAGATTTTACAGGGTGAAGCCCCAGAGCTTCCAGTTACAAAGCAGATGGGAGACAAAAGTTAAAAGGACTTGATTCCTAGTGGGGAGAAGGACCAAGGGAAAACCAGAGAGGCTGGAACCTCAGAGCTAGGAGCTGAAGTCCCCTAGAAGTAGGAAGGAAACCCCAAAAAGGGCACGCCAAACAATCCAACTACAAAAGTCACTGTGAAACAAACATCCAAGCAAATCAGCAGTCCGATTGCTATTGTCACACCCTTTTAGTTCACAAAGGGGAATCCTGACGAGGGATGGATTTTCAATGAAGAACTAATGCCTATTTCTATAGAGGAGCTGCCTCCCAATGAATTTTTCTTTGACAAGAAAAGAAAGGCCGTGGTAAGGCAAGGATTTTATCAAAAAGAGGGCGCAATAGCTAAAACATTTAAAATCATGACAGATGGGAAGGCCGCGAAAGAGGAAAAATTTGCAAAGGAGATAGCCGAGATGCTAGGGGCTTAAGCTACAACCAATTAGTACTTAGTTGGGACTTTGACAACCTAGTTGAAATGAAAGAACCTCCTGATTAGTAAATTGGAAGCTTAGGTAGCTACTTCCGAAGAGAATGTCAGGGACAAGGTGAGCAAGAGCCTTGAGGAAGCTCGAACAACCGATCTACATGAAATTGAGAAGCTTAGGTCTGACCTTGAGAAAGTGCACTAGTCAGTGCAAACTAGCCAAACACACGTAAGCCAACAGGGGCAACAGATTATAGAGTTGCAGTCGAAATTGGAGGTGGCCGAGAAACAAGTTGTAGACATAAAAATGTTCAGATCACAGGTCGCTGAAATCCGACATAAGGTACTTAGGGCTCAACGAAACTTTTTGGCAAAGGTGAGAACCATTCAAAACCATTTCCGGATGATAGAGCAGATATTAGATAACATTTCTTCGAGAGAAAGAGAAGCTGGGGCAGCACGGGTCGCTTTCCAAGATGCTGTTATAGCTACAACAAATATAGAGATGGTCAACATCTCAAAATTATCCATCGTGGAACAAACCAGAGCTAATATACTACTGAAGGTCTGGGAGCAGAACATATCGGAAAGCAGGGGGAAAGCTAACGAAGTGAAGAATTTTTGTGAGGAAACATTCTCTTTAATAAGTAAAGGTTTGCTAGATCTTGATAAGGAGAGAAGTGCTAGGACATTGGGAAAAATCAATATAGCTAAACATCTGTTGAGGACATCAAAGAAAAAATGGAGGAGTAACAAGTGGAGATATTCCAGATTAGCCAGGTTGATATGACCCAAATGGACAAGTGGCTAGTACAGCCAAATTTAGAATTATGCTCCATCATCGCAGAGGACCAACAAGTGGGAAAGAGTTTACCACAGCTGACGAATAATTGTTACACTCTTGAAGGGAGCAACCAAGCAGATCCTTCCAGGTTGATAGCTGTTATAACCCTAAAATGCACCATACAGGTTTACCTGGCATCAGGCCAACTCATGCCTCTTCCTAGCCAAAGCCATGCTGAGTAATTCCTCAAAAAACCACTTAAAACAAGCAACCCGCGCCCTAACTTCTCACTGGGCGCGGGCAACCTCTTGCTGTCCCTTTACTGCACGCGGGCATCCGCGGGCTAGCCCAAAACAGCCCGCGAGTACCTAACAAAGCAAAAAATCAGGGAAGTTTCCGCCGAGACACGAGGCTTTTTGTCAGTTAACTGAAACTCTCCACCATGCATGGCCGAGAGTTTG
>ML779728.1:735527-771604 GCA_009831015.1 Picea engelmannii
TGAGTCGATTCTTCCATTGTTTGCTCGAAAAGGGGTTGAGATTTTGGGTAGAAGGTTAAAAGTTAAATCTTAAGGGTCATTTTCTGCGTATAAGTTTAGAGCCCTAGCTTATTAGTCCGTAGGGTAGAATACCCCACAACAATAGCTCAGTTGGTGAAGAAGTGCATCACTTGTACCGAGCAGGTGAAAGGGCAGGCTTCTGGTGTCAAATAATGACAGATGTCTGTCTATTCTATTTTTAGAACCCAAAGAGTAAGGAAAGGAAGGTGCTCTACCCGCAGGAAGGAGGACAAAGACAAAGAAGTGAAACACATAAATTTCCCATTTTGTAACCGAAAACTTCTGGAATGATTGAGATGCTAGCATTTAGAAGTTTGTATAAATATGCATTTTGAAGTGAGAATACAGGGTTGGATCTTTCTTGGCCAATTGTAATAGAGAATTTCTCCCTTTTGGAAATTAAGACAAAGCAATCCAAAGATTCATGATTTTGTGAAGACTGAGTTATGAGTTTTGTTTTCTCTATTATCTTATATTAAGTTTCATTTCACATATATATTTCTAATGAATGCTTAGCTACAATTTAGTGCAACTTCTATTGTGGTGACCAAATTTTAGTCATCTAATCACGTGGAGTTTTTCCTCTTATCGGCTATCAACAGGTACAAGACCTGTGAACTTTTTAGATCTCTATATTTTATGCTTCGTCAGATTACTTCTTTCCCTTTTCTTCTTCTGTTTACAAGGCGACATTCTCCCTTGATAGGAGACTCGCATTGTTGACGGCTTAATGTTTTCTCACATTTCATACATAATTCTCTAAAAAGTTAACTCGGTTATGGGAGAAGGCCTTTGGTTTGTGTTCAATCTTTAACATCAGATTTCGAAAGTTCTCTTTTATACGGTTAAAGAAAAAGTTGAAGTGGCATTTTAAAACCTCGAACTTTCTTTTCATTTTCTGCTCCTCCATGACTGTGCCCTTTGCAAGACATCCCAACATTGAACCCGGCCTATCGGATCAAACCAACATTTCTCTGAACCTATTTGACACCATACTTAAAACCGCCATCACACGGGTTGAACTCGAACGTTCATGGGCCGCAATTGAATGGGATATAAGTATCCAGGAACGTTTGGAAGCAAGATAGAGACAACTTAGAAGTCAACCTTAGCTTCCCTTTCTCGAAGGTTGATTTCCCCCTTTTTTATCTCTTACTCACTTTCGGATTCCTAGACCCTGTACTTTTTAAGCCTTAAGTACAGACTCTGGAACAACAATAGCCACCCAACAATGTCTTCCCTTTGATCTCGTCAACATGCAACAATCATCTTGCAATGCCTCTCTTGATGTTTCTTTATTGAAAGGCTCTTGAAAATATTTGTCAAAATGAAATAAATAATGGTTTTCACTTTTACATTCATAACGCGCTATTATTAAGCGCTTATTGAAAATATTTCTAACAACGAAATAAATAGCAGTATTCAATTTCCTACTCATAATGTTCTATTAAGATAACTGGGTGCATATCAATATATTTATAAATAGGAATTTTCAAAATAAAACAACACGACACTTAACTATCATGGGTTTCATAAGGTCAAAAGATGCATTTTCTTTTCTATGAACATAATTGAAAACTGCTTTTAAAATTTCAAACAATAGAGTGAATATATTCAAATATATTTCCTTCTATATTTATTTATGAATATATTTCCTTCATGTTTGAATTATGAGAGCTACCAGGCCACTTTGAATTTCTTAGTAAATATGGTTAGAAGAATCATAAGTTGCAGGCTTGCTTCTCAACATTTGGACATAAGGCAGATACAATCAAATATTATGAGTGGCAAGCGACATAACTTATCATGTAACAACAAACAACGACATTAATTATGTAAATGTCATAAATGCAAGTGACATGCTTACTTGTCCCAGGAGGAGCACATGCGCATGTATTTACCCATACACAAAATAATTATACATATCACTGATGTCAAATCATTATTACAACCACCATTTTCCATGTTTTCTATTGGGCAGTTTGTGATTCCTTTTTCTTTCCAAATCATAATTTTATTTGGATGAATAAAATTACATTTTTCAAACACTGTATGAGCATTGCAAAGCTTGAGGAAAAATAAAATATGAAAGCAAAGATTGAGGGCCACATAATGTAGCATATGGGACAATGACATTCTGTCTTTTCTCCTCTACCTTCTAGGAAGGGACTTGTTGCTCCGCAACCTCCGTTGTTTTATATAATTTGGATTATGTTATTTTACTTTCCATTACTTCATCCATTTAACAAAATTTAGTGGCTTGATTTCTTATATGTATGTTTTGTTTATGTGTGATCCAGGTGGATATCGGTGGCCACCCACCTTTTCCAACTGGCTCAAAACAACATTTTGGCAATTTTGGCAATTTACTATTTTTAGCAAGTTTTAACTTCCGAGGCCATTTTGAGGGCACAAATGAAGGTTTTTCAAGATGGAGGTTCTCAATGATAGTTTAAAGCATTATTGAGCCCCCAAAATGAATCTCCTCAATGATACCTTTCCAACGAGCTATCATACGCCTAAAACGGAGATCGTATGGAAAAGTTACGACCCCGGGAAGTTAATGTACTAACTTACCCAAACGGGGTCCACATGACTTTTGGCACTTCATGACTTTTGGAACTTCATCTCCTAGGGTTAGGTTTTTGGATGTCTATGGTTTTTGACATTCCTGTTTATTGTAAAAAGGCCTTCAGAGCCTCATTGTAACCATCTTCTTGTGAATGTGATTAGCCGTCACATCTCTTCTCAGAGATAAGCTGCCACCATTCTAGCGAGTCTTTCACTCTGTATTTTACAATCTCTGTACATTTCTTTCATTAATATAAATTGTGTATTACTGTATATCTGTTTTTATGGTTGCATCTCTGATACATTTCTGTTATATTATTGAATATATGCGATATCTCTGCGTATTTCTTTATTATATCTCCACTCTCATTTCATGTCGAAAATAATCTGGATCAGTGGTATCAGAGTAGGTTGTTCTTGATCATTTTTTCAGTGCATGTCCCCAATGAGGTCCGAGTATAGAAAGTTGGGTCTCGAGCTTGTCTCTCTTGAGGAAAATCTCTCTCACACACCCAAGAAACCCTCAATGGCGGAAGAAAAGAAAAACGATGGAGCAGATGATCCTATCAGTTTGTTGCTTGAGCAAGCTCTCATGCGACAGAGGGAGGAAATGATGGAGAATTTTTCCCACATCCTTCAACCCCTGACGATAGAAACAGGCGCATCTTCATCAAGCGACCACTTTGGAGGCACCTCGCCTTTCAAGGTACAAGTTAATTTTGATATTCCTGTATTTGAAGGACACATAGATGCAGAAGCCCTAGACAAATGGTTAGATCTGCTAGAAGGTTATTTCTCTGTTCACAAATTTTCCGACAAAGAAAAGATCACCTTTGCACTCCTTAAAGCTCTCCCCCATGTCAAACATTGGTGGGAAAATTATTGGGAGAAGAGTTCCATAGAGGAGTCTGAAATATATGGGGCCGATCCCACTTGGGATTTTTTTGAGGATGCAGTAAAGGAAGAATATTACCTTGTTGGAAACTATGAGGACTAGTACATGAGATGGACCACACTGCGACAAGAGAGGGGCCAAGCAGTTCCTAAGTTCACCAATACCTTCCATACCTTGTGCACCAAGCTGGGTATCAAAGACTCCAAATGACATTTGGTTCTAAAATATCATGGGGCTCTACACAGATATATCCAAACTGAAATGGATTTTCTGGACATCTCATCACTCAGTGCTGCGTATTGATATTCTGTTAAAATCGAGCAGAAATTTAAGCACCAGAAAAAATAGGAGTTTGGGTCTGCAAATCCGTAAAAACCAAAGTATGAAAAAGACAACCCTAACAAACAGTCTCCTGAAAACCAGTCCAAGACACAGGAAAATAAGGGTCACGGGAAGACAAAGAAGGACACCGGAAAATGGTGCGATTTCCACAAAATCCCCTAGCACAACACCGATGAATGTCGCTAAAAATAGTCATTGGTGGCCAAGATCAAATACAAGGAGCCGAACCTTGATTCAGAATCTAATTCTGAAAATATCGGTAAAGGACAGATCATTGAAGCAGACCCCACTTCTATTGATGCGACTGCAACAATTCAACCAGAAGAACCAACAGATCATGAAGAGGGGGAACACCTTTTTAATTCACAGATGTGGGTGAAGGGGACCCTGCTGCATTTTATTGTTGATAGTGGAAGCCAAAAGAGCCTCATCTCAGCAAAGGTTGTCAAACAGATGGGATTGTCGACAACACCACACCCATAGCCATACAACATCGGGTGGCTTCGCCAAGGACGAGATCTTCGTGTCAGCCAACTGTGTCGATTGTCATATGGCATCCAACCCTTCAAGGATGAGGTATTATGTGATGTTTCCCCACTGGATGTTTTTGATGTTCTCTTGGGCCAACCATATATGTGGAAGCGCCATGCTATTTATGAGTCTCGACCTTGAAGTGTCATTGTCACTTTGGGGGGTCATCTCTACAAAATACCAGAGGTAGTTCCCACTACTGTTCCACCTAAAAAGTGTCGCAAAGTAGTATCTCATACTGCAAAATTTAGCTTCTTCACAATCTGTTCAAAAGGAGAACAAAAGGACACTGCAACCACTACAGCTTTGCCCCAAGCACCTTCTATCCAATAGAAGCAGGTTGACAAGGTTGCAAAAAAGTGCAAAGATTCCTTTTGCACACGTTCCTTTCATGTATCTCGAATTATTGAACAACCTCAAGCTCAACAAGTTCGTGATAGACTTCCACAAATTGAGTAGCGCGATGTCTCCAACAAGACAAGCAGCTCACCAAGATGTAGATTCAACAAATGATTTTCCTTCTCCCCCGGGAACTCAACACAATGGAGACCATTTCTTCCTAAGGAAGTAGGATTGATCTAGGTGGATATCAGTGGCCACCCACCTTTTCCAACTGGCTCAAAACAACTTTCTGGCAATTTTGGCAATTTACTATTTTTAGCAGGTTTTAACTTTCGGGGCCATTTTGAGGGCCCAAATGAAGGTTTTTCAAGATTGATATTCTCAATGATATTCAAATGAATTATTGAGCTTCCAAAATGAATCTCATCGATGATTCCTTTCCAACGAGCTATCATACACCTAAAACGGAGATCGTATGGAAAAGTTATGACCCCGGGAAGTTAATGTACTAACTTACCCAAACAGGGCCCACATGACTTTTAGCGCTTCATCTCCTAGGGTTAGATTTTTGGATGTCTATAGTTTTTGGCATTCATGTTTATTGTAAAAAGGCCTTCAGAGCCTCATTGTAACCATCTTCTTGCGAATGTGAGTAGCTGTCACATCTCTTCTCAAAGATAAGCTGCCACCATTCTAGCGAGTCTTTCACTCTATATTTTACATTCTCTGTACATTTCTTTCATTGATATAAATTATGTATTATTGTATATATGTGTTTATGGTTGCAACTCTGATACATTTCTGTTATATTATTGAATATATGTGATATCTCTGCATATTTCTTTATTATATCTCCGCTCTCATTTCGTGCCGAAAATAATCTGGATCAGTGGTATTAGAGCAGGCTGTTCTTGATCATTTTTTCAGTGCATGTCCCCGACGAGGTCCGAGTATAGAAAGTTGGGTCTCGAGCTTGTCTCTCTTGAGGAAACTCTCTCTCGCACACCCAAGAAAACCTAAATGGAGGAAGAAAAGAAAAACAATGGAGCAGACGATCCTATCAGTTTGTTGCTTTAGCAAGCTCTCACACGACAAAGGGAGGAAATGATGGAGAATTTTTTCCACATCCTTCAACCCCTGCCGATAGAAACAGGTGCATCTTCATCAAGCAACTAATTTGGAGGCACCTCGCCATTCAAGGTACAAGTTAATTTTGATATTCTTGTATTTGAATGACAGATAGATGCAGAAGCCCTGGACAAATGGTTAAATCTGCTAGAAGGTTATTTCTCTGTTCACAAATTTTCCGACAAAGAAAAGATCACCTTTGCACTCCTTAAAGCTCTCCCCCATGTCAAACATTGGTGGGAAACTTATTGGGAGAAGAGTTCCATAGAGGAGTCTGAAATATATGGGGCCGATCCCACTTGAGATTTTTTTGAGGATGTGGTAAAGGAACAATATTACCCTGTTGGCAACTATGAGGACCAATACATGAGAGAGACCACACTGAGCAAGAGAGGGGCGAAGTAGTTCCAGAGTTCACCAATAACTTCCATACCTTGCACACCAAGCTGGGTATCAAAGACTCTGTAGGACAGTTTGTTCTGAAATATCGTGGGGCTCTACACAGATACATCCAAACTGAAATGGATTTTCTGGACATCTCATCACTTAGTGTTGCCTATCGATATGCTGTTAAAATCGAGCAGAAATTTAAGCACCAGAAAAAATGGGAGTTTGGGTTTGCAAATCTGCAACAACTAAAGTATGACAAAGACAACCCTAACAAGCAGTCTCTCGAAAACCAGTTCAAGACACAGGAAAATAAGGGTCACGGGAAGACAAAGAAGGACACCGGAAAATGGTGCCATTTCCACAAAATTCCCTGGCACAACACCGATGAATGTCGCTCAAAACAGTCATTGGTGGCCGATATCAAAGACAAGGAACCGAACCTTGATTCAGAATCTGATTCTAAAAATATCGGTAAAGGATAGATCATTGACGTAGACCCCACTTCTATTGTCACGACCGCAACAATTCAACCAGAAGAACCAACAGATCCTGAAGAGGGGGAGTGCCTTTTTCATTCATAGATGTGGGTTAAGGGGACCCCGTTGCATTTTATTGTTGATAGCAGAAGCCAGAAGAACCTCATCTCAGCAGAGGTTTTCAAACAGTTGGGATTGTTGACAACACCACACCGACAACCATACAACATTAGGTGGCTTCGCCAATGCTGAGATCTTCGTGTCAGCCAATAGTGTCGATTGTCATATGGCATCCATCCCTTCAAGGATGAGGTATTATGTGACGTTTCCCCAATGGATGTTTGTGATGTTCTCTTGGGCCAACCATATATGTGGAAGTGCCATGCTATTTATGAGTCTCGACCTTGTAGTGTCATTGTCACTTTGGAGGGCATCTCTACAGAATACGAGAGGTAGTTCCCACTACTCCACCTAAAAAGTGCTGCAAAGTAGTATCTCATACTGCAAAATTTAGCTTCTTCACAATCTGTTCAAAAAGAGAACAAAAGGACACTGCAACCACTACAGCCTTGCCCCAATCACCTTCTATCCAATAGAAGTTGGACGACAAGGTTGCAGCAAAGAAAAAAGATTCCTTCTGCACACTGTCCTCTCATGTATCTTGACTTATTGAACAACCTCAACCTCAACAAGTTCGTGATAGACTTCCGCAAATTGAGCAGCCTGATGTCTCCAACAAAACAAGCAGATCACTAAGATGTAGATTCAACAAACGCTTTTCCTTCTCCCCTGGGAACTCAACACAATGGAGACCACTGCTTCCTAAGGAGGGAGGATTGATCCAGGTGGATATCGGTGGCCACCCACCTTTTCCAACTGGCTCAAAACAACTTTCTGGCAATTTTGGCAATTTACTATTTTTAGCAGGTTTTAACTTCCGGGGCCATTTTGAGGGCCAAATGATGGTTTTTTGAGATCGATTTTCTCAATGATATCCAAAGGCATGATTGATCCTCCAAAATTAATATCCTTTATGATACCTTTCCAATGAGCTATCATACACCTAAAACGAAGATAGTATGCAAAAGTTATGACCCCAAGAAGTTAATGTACTAACTTACCCAAGCGGGGCCCACATGACTTTTGGTGCTTCATCTCCTAGGTTTAGGTTTTTGGATGTCTATGGTTTTTGGCATTCCCATTTATTGTAAAAAGGCCTTCAGAGCCTCATTGTAACCATCTTCTTGTGAATGCGAGTAGCCGTCATATCTCTTCTCAGAGATAGGCTGCCACCATTCTAGCGAGTCTTTCACTCAGTATTTTATAGTCTCTGTACATTTCTTTCATTAATATAAATAGTGCATTACTATATATCTATGTTTATGGTTGCATCTCTGATAAATTTCTGTTATATTATTGAATATCTGTGATATCTCTGTGCATTTCTTTATTATATCTCCGCTCTCATTTCGTGACGAAAATAATCCGGATCAATGTGATGGTTTATAATTTTGATTTATTTAAGATTTAGGATATAAATTTATAAAATTATAAAGTGAAAGGCACCTATGATATAGAGTTTTTATGAAATTTTAGATTGAAAAGTAAAATTGAAATTGTTTTCATGAAATTTTAGATTGAAAAGTAGAATTAAAATGAAATTTCAATTTTAAACTTATGTTTTCCTGAATATTTCCCCCACCCCCCTCATATATAAGGGTGGGGGTGGAGGGAAATATTAGAGAAAACATACTTATGAGGGTGGGGATGGGCGACAATATTAGAGAAAACATAAGCACCCTCATATGAGGGTGGGTTGGGGGTGGGGGGAAATATTAGAGAAAACATACTTATGAGGGTGGGGCTGGGCGACAATATTAGAGAAAACATATGTAAGTTTTCTCTAATATTACCCCTCATATATGAGGGTGGGGGTGGGCGACAATATTAGAGAAAACATATATATGTTTTCTCTAATATTACCCCTCATATATGAGGGTGGGGGTGGGGGGAAATATTAGAGAAAACATAAGTTGGGGGGCAATATTAGAGAAAACATAAGTATGAGGGTGGGGGGAAATATTAGAGAAAATATTATATGAGGGTGAGGGTGGGGGTGGGGGGAAATATTATATGAGGGTGGGGGTGGCGGGAAATATTAGAGAAAACATAAGTTGGGGGAAATATTAGAGAAAACATAAGTATGTTTTCTCTAATATTCCCCCCCACGCCCACCCTCATATATGAGGTGAGGGTGGGGGTGGGGGGAAATATTAGAGAAACCATACTTATGTTTTCTCTAATATTGCCCCCCACCCTATGTTTTCTCTAATATTACCCCACACCCCCACCGTCATATACCCTCATATATGGTGGTGGGGGGAAATATTAGAGACTAAAATTTAATGAATAATGATATTTTTTAATATTAATATAATTACATATAATGGGAGTATGTTAATTTTGTAGTGCAAGGATTATTTTTAGGTTATAAATTTGATAAAAATTTATCACAAATTTCAAGCATGATGAAAGTGTTTATATAATCTAATATCTATGCATAGTTGAATGACACCTTCAAGGTTTTGTCTAATCTTGAATTAATCTTTATTTTGAAAATTTGATATGAGTTTTGGATCAATGTGAACTTTGACTTCATGTATAGCTAGATTCTAACAACTAATGCTAATAAGTTAGCTACAATATTAGATGGATTTAGAATAGAAAGTGTCTTAGAACTATACTTGCATTGTATGATTACCCAACATTTTTCATAAAGTATTTATTTTTTGTTTTTGTTGTTGATATTATGGTAGCTACGGGAGGTATTTACCTCCACGTGTAAACCTGACGAGGATAGAATACTCTGGGAAGCAAGAAGAAACCCTAATGAGTTGGCTAATAACCCTAGAAGACTTTTCGTCTTAAGAAGATAATTTATATTAGGTTATTAGCCTCCAAGAGAAAAAGTCGGCTGAATCAATCATGAAGAGACTCAAAAGAAGCAAAGATAGAAAGAAGTCAGAGAAATACTTATAACGTTTTTGTAGAAGACAACAAGACGGAAGGGTGGACTCTGTTAGATGAAGAGAGCTAATTATATATTGCAGAAGACAATAAGGATGTAGACAAAAGCATGGAATCTGTTAGACGGAGGCTGCTGATTATATGCACTCATACATGAAGCAAGGATTAGGAGGGAGCTAATCCTATGATCCATTGAAGATGATGAAGTATATATCCATGGTAGCAGCCATGCAAGACATTACGTGTCCAGTTCAACCTCAGAAGAAGTCTTCTTCGAAGCGAAGCCTTAAAGTATCCCTGGTTGTCCATCCACAACCGTGATCCTATGATGAAATAAAGAAATGGAATCTTTAGGGAATGGAATATACTCCATGGACCCAAGAGATAAACACGAGGAAGAACATGAAGATTCCAAGAAAGAAAGAGAATCTATAACAACCAGTCATTATATTAAGAATCAAAATATTACCAGCCTGATATGAACTCAATAAAAGAAATCGAGCAGAGGAACTGAAAGTCATGATGAAGAACGGTGTATGAAAGACTTATGAATGAAAGCATTGCGAGATCTAGAACAGGAGGTTCTCCCAGATGGAGGGATAAGACTATGATGATTACTTGTTCTAGTACACCAGACATATCTCTACATGAGTCATTATATCATCCGCAACATCCATGAGTTGGAGTTCTACATCAAATGAATGCAAAGAATGTTCTCCAGAGAAATTGAATAAAGAGTGTATGAAGAGCAACCTCAAGACTTTGAGGCATACCAGAAAGAGACCCTTGCATGTAGATAGAAGAAGACAACTTGGTAGAGAACCTCTAGTGCACAACAGAAGCATGGTGAAGATTTTGTATCAAGAGGATTACTCAGTAGATTAAATCTCATTATGAAAAAAGAAGTGCCACATGGATATGTTCCAGTTTTCAAACAATGATATACTCTATTGATCAGAGCTACATGAAGCCTTCATAGAAAACCAGTGTTCCAAACCAAAGTACATTTGAAATCAGGCATTACATTATCCGTAATGAAGTCCGGAAAGGAGAAAGTGGTTCTCCAATACATATCTCCACAGATGAGCAGATAAGCAAACATTTTGGTAAAAGATGAAAGAGTTTGTGTACTCAAGCTGGAGCTCATGGAGACGATTTCCTTATTGAAAAAGGAATATATGAATCCCAGGTTGGGAGGGAGCACTAAAATGTTATTGAATACATTCATTGAAAAATAGTCCAACTTGAACAGATTCTTTCCTGTTCGGAAAGTGGATTGATATTTTTGACGGATAGAAATTTCCCATTGTGGTTAACATGGGAAATGGTCCATATTGATGCTGTATCATAGACAACAACTTTCCATTGTGGTTTACATGGGGAGTGGTCTAGGGCATTCTCTCTTCTTGAGGGTTACTCAAGAAGAATAGCCCTCCTCGTCGGACAACAATTTATCATTGAGGTTAACATGAGGAATGGTCTGTTTTGGAGGTTGATGCAGGACAATCTTTTCCTCTTGTGGTTAATAGAGGAAATGGTCTGGACAGTCATTCCTTAGGGTTTATACATTCTCTCTAGGGTGCACTTTGATTAGTGTAGGAGGAATGGCCCAGGGTGAGGAATGTTCCAGGCTCAACAATCAAGGACATGATTTCCTTAGGGTTTATACATTCTCTCCAGGGTGAACTTTGATTAGTGTAGGAAGAATGGCCTAGGGTGGGGAATGGTCCAAGTTCAGAAGACAGGAAAAGTATTCTTCCTTGCTTGAGAAGAATAGTCTAGATATCTCATTGTTCTACTATGAGGGTAGATATTCTTTCAGATCTCATAGATGTGAGTGAAATATTGGCCCATATGATTAAGTTTATATCATAACATTGTTTCTGTGCAGGTTGATGTCAAATGATTGTTATGAAGATTGTATGATAGTAGATGTATACTACTATGGTGGATGTGTTCCACTATTCGTGACTATACGTTGTTGATCAAGTACTTGTGTGTTACTTGGTGTGGTAGTGTACCACTGGATTTTAGTTATGTACTACTATGGATAGACACAATTGTGTTCTATTTTGTTTCGATTGCCTTGAAGATTATAAACAATATTGAAATGATTATCAGTTAGATGGATATCAAAGGACAGATATTTCCCAGACGGAAAATGGTTCAGAGCATTACTCTTCTAGATTAGAAGAATGTCTCTTGTATCACTTTGTGGAGTGAGCATCATGTCTGATTACTCATATAGAGTATGGTTTCGAGAGATGATGCAACTGATGACACTGATGATGATGATGGTGCTCATGATCTAGTCATGATCTAGTCTATACAACTATGTTGATGCTACCAGGTGAATGGTATGTTTTTGTGCTCAATAACATTACCTGTAATACCTCCTTAGCTAGGAGGGAGTGTTGATATTATGGTAGCTGTGGGAGGTATTTACCTCCACGTGTAAACATGATAAGGATAGAATACTCTGGGAAGCAAGAAGAAACCCTAATGAGTTGGATAATAACCCTAGAAGTATTGTCGGCTCAAGAAGATAATTTATATTAGGTTGTTAGCCTCCAAGAGAAGAAGTTGGCCAGAAATAATAATATATACTGAAAAGACAGATACCTAGAATGAGAAGTAGACCCAGGAAGTTAGCCAGAATTAGTATAAATATAGGAGATCAGTTCTCATTCTGGCAGGCAGTCTTATAATTGTAGAGCATGACTGATGCAGGAGCATCGTACAAAGCCAAAGCACGTGCCTAGCTGAAGGAACAACTGGACGCTCATATAAAAAAAAGAAGGGGACACGTTTTTATGAAAACGTTTTGAATTTTGAAATCTGAAGCATTAATGTAATAGCTAGGAGAAGCGTACTTACATTTATGTCTTGGAGATATGAATTGATCTAGAGAAATTATTCTCATCTTCCGGATGTAATAGGCATTTAAGTCTATTAATGTAACGTAGGTAGATATGAATGTTAGATTAGATAGTTTAGAAGTGTAGGAGGGAAAATGGATATAGACACCCTCACCCTTGTATCATTGTAGGAGGAACATTATTATTATTCAGAGTTCATAAGATGGAGAGATGTAGCAGAGATCTGTAGAGAAGAACCCATGTACATGAGCACTTGAGTTAATAAATGAAACTTTGGCTCAATTTTCATGGTGTTATGATGCTTACTATTTACATTAGTTGAATGGTATGCTTACAATGATTTGTTTCTCTGTTACGCATTTGTTTCAATGATGTGTTGTGTGTATGATTTCATGTTGAATATATGAAGTATGAGAGAGAAGAAGAATGAGTTTCAATTGTTTCTCTCCCTGAGAATTCCTGCAAAGAGTGCAGTGAACGTTTGCAAGGTGTGTGTTGACGAGGGTCTGAGTTTTATCTTAGAAAGCTCAGGACATATATCGTTGTTCTCATACCAACAGAAGTGCAGGACAAACATAGAGCCGTGAAAGGTGTGCACAGGCTGGTGGAAGTCTTAGAAGTTACCAACCAAGGGGAAAGTTGAAGGACTACTATTGCAAAGAGTGTACAGGGTCGAAGACTCAAATAACCGGAGGTTATTTGAAATTTTTCTGCAAGGAGTGTGAGCAAGATTCCTTTTTGGAGGCTTGAGTTTGCAAGTGAAATCTCAGGAGGGATAACGCCTTTGAAGTTTTCAAAGGGAGATGGATATCGAAGCCGTCGCATAGAAATTAGGTTCAGGAGGAAGAACACTCAGTCATTGGGCATAAGCCATTGAGGAGTGAATCGGGCGGTTAGAATTCTCCATGGAGAACTCACAAAATCATGAGGACCATAGGATCCAGTGGAGCTGTAAGGCGGTTAGGAGTTGGATGAACTCACCACCCTAATATCAAGAATCAACGTGAACCATTGATCGTGGTTCAATATGAGTTGTTGATCTCGTTTCAACCCACATCGTTGGATCATTTCACGAATTCGGGGTTCATGAGTTTGGAGGGTAGACCAAATTCTTGGTTTCGCAAAGTCCCGAGTTGCAAGGAGCAAGGAAGGATATCCAGACCATTGGATCCAAGCCACAGGAGAACCGTTGGATTAGAACCTTCACAGGTATCGCGTATTGGGGGTTCGGGGTTTGAAAGAATTTATTTTCGACCGCGAAGTGATGAAGTGCTGAGCACTGAGGAATCGTACGAACATGTAGCACATCAGTTAGGTGGGTGACATGTGGTTGACAGGTGGCGTAGCAACAAGTGCCCAAAGAAAGGTGGAAGCGGATGATAGGTGGTGGACACACGTCGCCTGGGAAGGAGTCAACCCATTGTTGACTTATCGTGTCTCGGAGATTCGCAAAGGAGGAGCATGAGGGCTCGACACTCCAACTCGTGAAGTCGTGAGTTGCAAGTAGTGCTAGCACTTAGACCTAGCCAGTGGTTATGTGTGGAAGGAGATAATAAGGAGGAGCCATACCCGTATCGCATCTCGGGTATCGATGTTTGGAGAAAGAGGAGTCCAGGGTCTACGACTCAGGACCTCACGAGTTGCAAAAAGTGCTTGCGCTAAGGCCTGGTTGTGGTCGCATGGAGACATAAGGCTCGCGCCTGTTGTTAAGTTGCATAGGGCAGGTTTTTACAAAGGACATGTGGATCGGATTCGTGAGGTTCCAATAGGGATCCGAGGGAGCCGCTTCGGCTCGAGGAGAATTTGTGTCAAAAGTTGTATCAGAGCCTAGAACAAATTATTTTCTTTCTGTAGCAGAGAGAAGGGAGAAAATTTTACAGCCATGCCGCTGAGAAGAAGAGACAGGCAAATACCTGATCCAACAGTGGAAAGAGAAATGCGTGAGTTACATGCCAGGCTTGATGCTATGGAGACAGCACAAAGGTGGACATTCGATGCTGGGGATATCAACGAAGTTGAAAGTGAAAATGAAGATGGAAACGAAGGAGAAGAAGTTGTAGTTGAAGATGCTGCAGAAGAACGCCTATTCAGGGCTATTGCAAGGATAGGTGCCAGAGAAAAAATGGACATTCCCATGTATGAGGGAAACTTATATGTTGAAGAACTTCTAGTCTGGATTAGAGCTCTAGACAAATACTTCGACTATGAGGATGTCGAGGAAGACAAGAAAGTCAAACATGCCATTACTTGACTTAAAGGGCATGCAACACTATGGTGGGATGAATTGCAGGCTGACAGACGCTGCAAGGGCAAGAAGAAAATCAAAAGCTGGGATAGAATGGTTGAAAAGATGAAAGCCAAATTTATACCCAGGGATTATCAAATCACTATGTTTCGAAGGATGCAAAATTTTAGACAGAATATGATGTCAATGAAAGAATACACTGAAGAATTCTACAGGATAAACATCAGAGCAGGTCATCAGGAAAGTGATGATGAAAAAGTTGCTAGGTACATGAATGGTCTGCGATATGACATTCAAGATGAGATGAGCATGGTGACCATTCAAAATGTGGAAGATGCTTATCAGATAGCTCTGAAAGCTGAGCCGAAAGCAAGGTCAAAGAGGCCAAGGCAGAAGTCAAAGAAGAGGCAAGATAATTTCCCAAGACAGGATTCAGAGACCTAAAGAAGAGGAGAAGAAACCTCAAACTCAACCTGAGAGGGGAGGAAGCTCACAGAGAAGGCAATATGCTAATAGAAATACTTTTCCTCAAGCTAGAGGAAGAGGAAGAGGTAGAGGAGGTGAAGTGAAATGCTTCGTCTGTGGAAAAATCGGACATAAATCCTATGAGTGTCCAGATAATAAGAAAGATGGTGGTGAAACTCACATTGTTGAATCTCAAGGGTAGACTGTTGAGGCAGAAGATGCTGAGGGAGGAAGATCCTTAATGATGAGGAAATTTCTCTTGAAACCAGAGAAGGAACTAGAGAACCCAGCCCAAAGAAACAGTCTATTTAGGACTACTTGCAAAACTAAGGATAGAGTATGAAAGGTCATAGTGGACAATGGTAGCACAAAAAATCTCGTATCTACAGAGATGGTAGAAAAGCTGGAGCTAGAGACTGTTGTACATCCAAGTCCATACAGATTTTCATGGCTACAAAAAGGACATCAGGTAAATGTCACTAAACAATGTTTAGTTGAATTTAAAATAGGAGGATATAAAGATGAAATATTATGTGATGTCATTCCCATGGATGTTTGTCATCTATTGCTGGGTAGACCGTGGCAATATGACAGAAACATAGTTCATTATGGGAGAAAGAACACATACACCCTGGAGAAAAATGGTAGGACGCACATGTTGCTGCCAATTAAGGAGAAAGAAGTGAAAACATAAATGAGAAACACTGTACTTCTCATGAGTGGGAAGGAACTTCTTAATGAGGTTAGGAAGAAGGAAGAAACACAATTTATTGTGGTCAGGAAGCCCAAAATTGTTTTGACCAGTACGAGAACATATGATCTATAAGAAGAAATTCAGGAGTTGCTGGAAGAATTTACTGATATAGTAGTGGATGAACTACCTTGTTCGTTGCCACCTATCAAGAGTATAAGTCATCATATCGATCTTATACTTGGAGCCAGTTTTCCGAACAAAGTAGCATATTGGTTGATGCCGCAGGAAAATGAAGAAGTTAAGAGACATGTCCAAGATTTAATGGACAAAGGATTGATTCGAGAAAGCTTGAGTCCATGCATTGTTTCGACAATGCTTAGACCAAAGAAATATGGAGGCTGGAGAATGTGTATAGACTCAAGGGAAATCAATAAGATTACCATCAGATATAGATTTCCATTACCAAGGATGGATGACTTGATGGATTGCTTGAGTGGAGCAAAGTTTTTTTCAAAGATTGATTTGAAAAGTGGGTATCATCAAATTCGAATGAGAGAAGGTGATGAATGGAAGACAACATTAAAGATGAATGAGGGGGTATATGAATGGCTTGTCATGCCATTTGGCTTAAAGAATGCGTCTAGTACTTTCATGAGGTTGATGAATGAAGTCCTGAAGGATTTCATTGGGAAATTCATCATTGTATATCTTGATGATATATTAATTTTCAGCAAGACAGTAGCATAACACTTAAAGCATTTAGTTGCAGTAATGGGGAGATTACAGCAAGAGAAATTGATGATCAATATGAATAAATCGTCATTTATTAGGATGAAACTCGTTTATTTGGGTTTTGTTATCTCTGCAAATGAGTTGAAGATCGATCCATAAAATATAGAGGCGATTAAGAATTGGCCATCACCGAAGAGTGTGTTTGAAATTCGAAGTTTCCATGGTTTGGCTAGCTTCTACAGGAAATTTATCCGAAACTTCAGTGGAATTAGCGCACCAATGATGGATACAGTGAAGAAAAGACATAAATATTTTCACTGGATGGAGGAAGTAGAGAAGAGTTTCAACCTGCTGAAGAAGAAGATCACTGAGCAACCAATTCTGGTTTTGACAGATTTTAACAAGACATTCTAGGTCAGGTGTGACACGAGTGGATTTGAAATTGGAGCGGTCTTAAGCCAAGATGACAGGCCGATCGCATATTTCAGTGAAAAACTGAATGAAGAAAAGATTAAGTACCCCACGTATGACAAAGAATTCTATGCAGTCATACAAACGCTGAAGAAATGGAGGCACTATTTGGTTCCCAAGGAGTTTGTTTTGTACAACGATAATCATGCTTTACAATTCATGACTCGACAGGAGAAATTGAACCAAAAACATGCTAAATGGGTTGAATTCATGTAGAATTTTACTTTTGTTACTAAGCATATTTCTGGAACTGCTAACAAAGTTGTTGATGCTTTTAGTAGGAAATGTTTGCTTATGAGGGAATTCAGAGTCAAGACTTTGGGTTTTGATAACCTCAAAGAAATGTATAGGGATGATCCATACTTTAAGGAGGCATATGAGGCATTGAAGAATCCTATTCTCAGGGATAGAAGACAATGGACTGAATACATGATCCAGGATGGATTATTGTTCAGGGGAAATCAGTTATGTATACCAAAATGCTCCATGAGGGAGAACCTGCTGAAGGAAAAACACAGCGGAGGATTGGATGGACACTTTGGTCATGATAAAATGTTCTCAAATTTGAATAGCTCATATTATTGGCCAGGGATGAGGACAGATGTTAAGAAATTTGTGGATAGGTGCAGAATTTGTCAGCACACGAAGGGAAAAAGGCAGAACACAGGGTTATACCAACCATTACCAATTCCTGAAAGGCCACGGGACACAGTGAGCATGGATTTTATATTGGGGCTGCCAAGGACACAAAGAGGATGTGATTCGATCTTTGTGGTAGTCAACAAATTTTCAAAGATGGCACGTTTCATACCATGCTAGAAAACCAGTGACGCAACTCATATTGCGAACCTGTTTTTCAAGGAAGTCATCAGACTTCAGGGTTTTCTAAAGAGCATCGTGTATGATCGAGATACCAAGTTTGTAGGACATTTCTAGAGGACCTTATGGAAGAAGTTGGGGACAAGTTTGTCTTCTAGCTCAGCATATCATCCTCAGATGGATGGATAGACAGAGGTCATAAATAGGAGCTTGGGAGATTTGATGAGGAGCTTAGTGACTAAACACCACAGTCAATGGGATCACATTCTGCCACAGGAAGAATTTGCTTAAAATGATTCACTCAATAGAAGCATAGGGCAGAGTCCATTCTAGATTGTATATGGAATGCGACCAAGGGGAGTTTCTGAATTTAAAGATGCAGAACAAGTCGAATTCAAGAGTGCTAGTGCAGAGGACTTTGCAGAAGGAATGAAGAAGATTCACAGCTGAATTAAGGAGCGATTGCAGAGTTCAAGTCAAGAATAGAAGCGAAGAGCAGATCAACACAGGCGAGAACTTCAATTTGAAGTTGGTGATTTGATTCTTGCGCATTTGAGGAAGGAAATGTTTCCAAGGGGAACATATAACAAGTTGAAGACGAAAAAGATTGGACCATGCAAGGTCATAAGGAAATTTGGGACAAATCCATATGAGATTGAATTACCCGATGGGGTTGGAATCTCACCGATGTTCAATGTCGCGGATTTGTACCCTTACAGAGCTACAAAAGTAGGAGCAGAGGATGAGAAAGAAGAAATTCAATGGACTAAACAAATGTCTAGCTGAAAAAATGCAAATGGAAAGTATAATTGACAAGAGGATTAGTAGAAAGACCAGAAGAAAGGAGTATTTTGAATACTTGGTCAAGTGGAAGGGACATCCAGTTGAAGATGCCAGTTGGGAGGATGAAGCAGAAATTCATAGGCATGGACAGACCGTGCAAGAGCTCATGAACATGAGTTCATGAACATTTTCAAGCAAGGGAGTATGATGCAGGAGCATAGTATAAATCCAAAGCACGCACGTAGCCGAAGGAACAACTGGACACGTAGATAAAAAAAAGGGGGGACACGTTTTTATGAAAACATTTTGAATTTTGAAATCTAAAGCATTAATGTAATAGCTAGGAGAAGCATACTTACATTTATGTCTTCGAGATATGAATAGATCTGGAGAAATTATTCTCATCTGCCATATGTAATAGGCATTTAAGTCTGTTAATGTAAAGTAGGTATATATGAATGTTAGATTAGACAGCTTAGAAGCGTAGGAGGGAAAACGGATATAGACACCCTCACCCTTGTATCATTGTAGGAAGAAAATTATTATGATTCATAGTTCATAAGCTGGAGAGCTGTAGAGAAGAACCCAGGTACATGAACACTTGAGTTAATATATGAATCTTTGACTCAATTTTCATGGTGTTATGATGCTTACTGTTTACATTAGTTGAATGATATGCTTACAGTGATTTGTTTCTCTGTTACGCATTTGTTTCAATACTATGTTTTGTGTATGATTTCATGTTGAATGTATGAATTCTGAGAGAGAAGAAGAATGAGTTTCAATTGTTTCTCTCCCTGAGAATTCCTCCAAAGAGTGCAGTGAACGTCTGCAAGGTGTGCGTTGACGAGGGTCTGAGTTTTATCTCAGAAATCTCAGGAGAGATATTGTTGTTCTCATACCAGTAGAAGTGCAGGAGAAGCATAGAGCCGTGCAAGGTGTGTGAAGGCTGGTAGAAGTCTTAGAAGTTACCAACCAAGGGGAAAGTTGAAGGACTACTATTGCAAAGAGTGTACAAGGTCGAAGACTCAAATAACCAGAGGATATTTGAAAGTTTGTCGCAAGGAGTGCGAGCAAGATTCCTTTTTGGATGCTTGAGTTTGCAAGTGAAAGCTCAGGAGGGATAACACCTTTGAAGTGTTCAAAGGGGGACAAAGATCGAAGCCGTCTCATAGAAATTAAGTTCAGGAGGAAGAACACTTAGTCATTGGGCAGAAGCGATAAAGGAGTGAATCGGGCGGTCATAATTCTCCGTGGAAAACTTGCGAAATCGCGAGGACCGTAGGATCCAGTGGAGATGTAAGGCGGTAAGGAGTTTGATCCGGATTATTTTCGGCACGAAATGAGAGCAGAGATATAATAAAGAAATGCACAAAGATATCGCAGATATTCAATAATATAGCAGAAATGTATCAGATATGCAACCATAAACACAGATATACAGTAATACACTATTTCTATTAATGAAGGAAATGTACAGAGACTGTAAAATATAGAGTGAAAGACTCGCTAGAATGGTGGCAGCTTATCTCTGAGAAGAGATGTGACGGCTACTCACATTCGCAAGAAGATGGTTACAATGAGGCTCTGAAGGCCCTTTTAAGATAAATGGGAATGCCAAAAGTCCTATAAATCCAAAAACCTAACCCTAGGAGATGAAGCGCCAAAAGTCATGTGGGCCCCGTTTGGGTAAGTTAGTACATCAACTTCCCGGGGTCGTAACTTTTGCATACGATCTCCGTTTTAGGCGTATGATAGCTCGTTGGAAAGGTATCATCGAGGAGATTCATTTTGGGGGCTCAATCATGACTTCGACTATCATTGAGAACCTCAATCTCGAAAAACCTTCATTTAGGCCCTCAAAATGGCCTCGGAAGTTAAAACCTGCTAAAAATAGTAAATTGCCAAAATTGCCAGAAAGTTGTTTTGAGAAAGTTGGAAAAAGTGGGTGGCCACCGATATCCACTTGGATCAATACTCCCTCATTAGGAAGCAATGGTATCCATTTCATTGAGTTCTTGGGGGGGAAGGAAAAGCATTTGTTGAATCTGCATCTTGGTGAGCTGCTTGTCTTGCTGGAGACGATGTACTGCTCAGTTTGTGGAAGTCTATCATGAACCCGTTGAGGTTGAGGCTATTAAACAAGTCGGGATACACGAGAGGATGTTGTGCAGAAGGAATCCTTGCATTTTTCTGCAACCTTTTTTACCTGCTTCTGTAGGATAGAAGGTGCTTGGGGCGAGGCTGTAGTGGTTGCAGTGTCCTTCTGTTCTCCTTTTGAACAGATTGTGAAGAAGCTAAATTTTGTAGTATGAGATACTACTTTGTGACACTTTTTAGGTGGAACAGTAGTGGGAACTACCTCTGGTATTCTGTAGAGATGACCCCCCAAAGTGAAAATAACACTACGAGGTCGAGACTCATAAATAGCATGGCGCTTCCAGATATATGGCTGGCCCAAGAGAACATCATAGACATCCAGTGGGGAAACATCACATAATACCTCATCCTTGAAGGGTTGGATGCCATATGAAAATCGACACTGTTGGCTAACACAAAGATCTCATCCTTGGCGAAGCCACCCTATGTTGTATGGCTGCGGGTGTGGTGTTGTTGACAATCCCACCTATTTGACAACCTCTGCTGAGATGAGGTTCTTTTGGATTCTGCTATCAACAATAAAATGCAGTGGGGTCCCCTTCACCCACATCTACGATTGAAAAAGGTGCTCCCCCTCTTCAGGATCCGTTGGTTCTTCTGGTTGAATTGTTGCGGTCGCGATAATAGCAGTGGGGTCTGCGCCAATGATCTATCCTTTACCATTATTTTCAGAATCATATTCTGAATCAGGGCTTGTCTCTTTGTCTTTGATCTTGGCCACCAATGACTGTTTTGAGCGACATTCATCAGTGTTGTGCCAATGGATTTTGTGGAACTCGCACCATTTTCCAGTGTCCTTCTTTGTCTTCCTGTGACCCTTCTTTTCTTGTATCTTGAACTGGTTTTTGGGAGACTACTTGTTAGGGTCGTCTTTTTCATACTTTGGTTGTTGTGGATTTGCAGACCCAAATTCCCATTTGTTCTGGTGCTTAAATTTCTACTCAATTTTAATAGCATATCGATAAGCAGCACCGAGTGATGAGATGTCCAGAAAATCCATTTTAGTTTGGATGTATCTGTGTAGAGCCCCGCGGTATTTCAGAACCAAATTTTGCTCGGAGTCTTTCATACCTAGCTTGGTGCACAAGGTATGGAAGGTATTGGTGAAATCCTGAACTTCTTGGCCCCTCTCTTGCCACAGTGTGGTCCATCTAATGTACTAGTCCTCGTAGTTGCCAACAGGGTAATACTGTTCTTTTACCGCATCCACAAAATAATCCCAAGTGGGCTCAGACCCATATATTCCAGACTCCTCTGTGGAACTTTGCTCCCAGTAAGTTTCCCTCCAATGTTTGACATGAGGGAGAGCTTTAAGGAGTGCAAAGGTGATCTTTTCTTTGTCGAAAAAATTGTGAATAGAGAAATAACCTTCCAGCAGAGTTAACCATTTTTCTAGGGCTTGTGCATCTATCTGTCCTTCAAATACATGAATATAAAAATTAACTTGTACCTTGAAAGGTGAGGTGCCTCCGAAGTGGCCGCTTGATGAATATGCGCCTGATACTATCGAAAGGTGTTGAAGGATGTGGGCAAAATTCTCCATCATTTCGTCCCTCTGTCGCGTAAGAGCTTGCTCAAGAAACATATTGATAGGATCGTCTGCTCCGTCGTTTTTCTTTTCTTACGCCATTGAGTGTTTCTTGGGTGTGTGAGAGTGATTATCTTCAACAGAGACAAGCTCAAGACACAAATTTCTATACTCGGACCTCGTCGGGGACATGCACTGAAAAAATGATCAAGAGCAGCCTGCTCTGATTCCACTGATTCAAATTATTTTCGGCACGAAATGAGAGTGGAGATATAATAAAGAAATGCACAGAGATATCGCAGATATTCAATAATATAACAGAAATGTATCAGATATGCAACCATAAACACAGATATATAGTAATACACTATTTCTATTAATGAAAGAAATGTACAGAGACTGTAAAATACAAAGTGAAAGACTCGCTAGAATGGTGGCAGCTTATCTCTGAGAAGAGATGTGACGACTACTCGCATTCGTAAGAAGATGGTTACAATGAGGCTTTGAAGGCCTTTTTATAATAAACGGGAATGCCAAAAGTCCTAGACATCCAAAAACCTAACCCTAGGAGATCAAGCGCCAAAAGTCATGTGGGCCCCGTTTGGGTAAGTTAGTACATCAACTTCCGGGGGTCGTAACGTTTGCATACAATCTCCGTTTTAGGAGTTTGATAGCTCGTTGGAAAGGTATCGTCGAGGAGATTCATTTTGGGGGATCAATAACACTATCATTGAGAACCTAGATCTCGAAAAACCTTCATTTAGGCCCTGAAAGTTAAAACTTGCTAAAAATAGTAAATTGTCAAAATTGCCAGAATGTTTTTTTGAGCTAGTTGGAAAAGGTGGGTGGCCACCGATATCCACCTGGATCAATCCTCCCTCATTATGAACCAATGGTCTCCATTGCATTGAGTTCCTGGGGGATAAGGAAAAGCGTTTGTTGAATCTGCATCTTGGTGAGCTGCTTGCTGCTTGTCTTGCTGGAGACGCCGCACTGCTCAGTTTGTGGAAGTCTATCATGAACCCGTTGAGGATGAGGCTGTTCAAAAAGTCAGGCTACATGAGAGGATGTTGTGCAGAAGGAATCTTTGCATTTTGCTGCAGCCTTGTCGACCTACTTCTGTAGGATAGAAGGTGCTTGGGGCGAGGTTGTAGTGGTTGCAGTGTCCTTCTGTTCTCCTTTTGAACAAATTGTGAAGAAGCTAAATTTTTCAGTATGAGATACTACTTTGCGACACTTTTTAGGTGGAACAGTAGTGGGAACTACCTCTGGTATTCTGTAGATATGACCCCCCAAAGTGAAAATAACACTATGAGGTCGAGACTCATAAATATCATGGTGCTTCCACATATATGGCTGGGCCAAGAGAACATCACAGACATCCAATGGGGCGACATCACATAATACCTCATCCTTGAAGTGTTGGATGCCATATGACAATCGACACTGCTGGCTGACACGAAGATCTCGTCCTTAGCGAAGCCACACAATGTTGTATGGCTACGGGTGTGGTGTTGTTGACAATCCCAACTGTTTGACAACCTCTGCTAAGATGAGGTTCTTTTAGCTTCCTCTATCAACAATAAAATGCAGGGGGGTCCCCTTCACCCACATTTGTGAATGAAAAAGGCGCTCCCCGTCTTCAGGATCTGTCGGTTCTTCTGGTTGAATTGCTGTGGTCACAACAATAGCAGTGGGGTCTGCGTCAATGATCTGTCCTTTACCATTATTTTCAGAATAAGAGTCTGAATCAGGGTTTGTCTCTTTGTCTTTGATCTCGGCCACCAATGACTGTTTTGAGCGAAATTCATCAGTGTTGGGCCAGGGGCTTTTGTGGAGCTCGCACCATTTTCCGGTGTCCTTCTTTGTCTTCCCGTGACCCTTCTTTTCTTGTGTCTTGGACTGGTTTTCAAGAGACTTCTTGTTAGGGCCGTCTTTGTCATACTTTGGTTGTTGCGGATTTGTAGACCCGAATTCACGTTTCTTCTGGTGCCTAAATTTCTGCTCAATTTTAACAGCATATCGATAAGCAACACAGAGTGATGAGATGTCCAGAAAATCCATTTCATTTTGGATGTATCTGTGTAGAGCCCCATGGTGTTTCAGAACCAAATGTCACTCAGAGTCTTTGATACCCAGCTTAGTGCGCAAGGTATGGAAGGTATTGGTGAGCTTTGGAACTGCTTGGCCCTTCTCTTGCCACAGTGTGGTCCATCTCATGTACTGATCCTCATAGTTGCCAATAGGGTAATATTGTTCTTTTACCGCATCCACAAAAAAATCCCAAGTGGGCTTGGCCCCATATATTCTAGACTCCTCTGTGGAACTTTTCTCCCAGTAAGTTTCCCACCAATGTTTGACATGAGGGAGTGCTTTAAGGAGTGCAAAGTTGATCTTTTCTTTGTCGAAAAAATTGTGAACAGAGAAATAACCTTCCAGCAGAGTTAACCATTTTTCTAGGGCTTCTGCATCTATTTGTCCTTCAAATACAGGAATATCAAAATTAAATTGTAACTTGAAAGGCGAGGTGCCTCCAAAGTGGCAGCTTAATGAAAATGCGCCTGATGCTATCGACAGGCATTGAAGAATGTGGGAAAAATTCTCCATCATTTCGTCCCTCTGTCGCGTAAGAGCTTGTTCAAGCAACATATTGATAGGATTGTTTGCTCCGTCGTTTTTATTTTCTTCCGCCATTGAGAATTTCTTGGGTGTGCGAGAGTGATTGTTTTCAAGAGAGACAAGCTTGAGACCCAAATTGCTATACTCGGACCTCATCGGGGACATGCACTAAAAAAATGATGAAGAGAAGCCTGCTCTAATTCCACTGATCCAGATTATTTTCGGCACGAAATGAGAGCGGAGATATAATACAAAAATGCACAGAGATATCGCAAATATTCAATAATATAACAGAAATGTATCATATATGCAGCCATAAACACAGATATACAGTAATACACTATTTCTATTAATGAAAGAAATGTACAGAGACTGTAAAATACAGAGTGAAAGACTCGCTAGAATGGTGGCAGGTTACCTCTGAGAAGAGATGTCGCATTCACAAGAAGATGGTTACAATGAGGCTCTAAAGGCCCTTTTAAAATAAACGAGAATGCCAAAAGTCCTAGACATCCAAAAATGTAACCCTACGAGATGAAGGGCCAAAATTCATGTGGGCCCCGTTTGGGTAAGTTAGTACATCAACTTCCCAGGGTCGTAACTTTTGCATACGATCTCCATTTTAGGTGTATGATAGCTCGTTGGAAAGGTATCGTCGAGGATATTAATTTTGGGGTCTCAATCATTCCTTTGATTATCATTGAGAATCGCGATCTTGAAAAACCTTCATTTAGCCTCTAAAAATGGCCCCGAAAGTTAAAACCTCCTAAAAATAGTAAATTGTCAAAATTGCCAGAAAGCTGTTTTGAGCCAGTTGGAAAAGGTGGGTGGCCACCGATATCCACCTGGATCAATCCTCCCTCCTTAGGAATAAATGGTCTCCATTGCGTTGAGTTCTAGGGGGAGAAGGAAAAGCATTTGTTGAATCTGCATCTTGGTGAGCTGCTTGTCTTGCTGGAGATGCCACACTGCTCAGTTTGTGGAAGTCTATCATGAACCCGTTGAGGTTGAGGCTGTTCAACAAGTCGGACTACATGAGAGGATGTTGTGCAAAAGGAATCTTTTCATTTTACTGCAGCCTTGTCGACCTGCTTCTGTAGGATAGAAGGTGCTTGGGATGAGGCTGTAGTGGTTGCAGTGTCCTTCTGTTCTCCTTTTGAACAGATTGTGAAGAAGCTAAATTTTCCAGTATGAGATACTACTTTGCGACACTTTTTAGGTGGAACAATACTAGGAACTACCTCTGGTATTCTGTAGAGATGACCCCCCAAAGTGAAAATAGCACTACGAGGTCGAGACTCATAAATAGCATGGCGCTTCAACATATATAGCTGGCCCAAGAGAACATCACAGACATCCAGTGGGGCAACATCACATAATACCTCATCCTTGAAGGGTTGGATGCCATATGACAATCGACACTGTTGGCTGACATGAAGATCTCGTCCTTGGCGAAGCCACCCGATGTTGTATGGCTGCAGGTGTGGTGTTGTTGACAATCCAAACTGTTTGATAACCTTTGTTGGGATGAGGTTCTTTCAGCTTCCGCTATCAACAATAAAATGTAGCGGGGTCCCCTTCACCCACTTCTGTGAATGAAACTGGCGCTCCCCCTCTTCAGGATCTGTTGGTTCTTCTGGTTGAATTGCTGCAGTCACGACAATAGCAGTGGGGTTTGCATCAATGATCTGTCCTTTACCATTATTTTCAGAATCAGATTCTGAATCAGGGTTTGGCTCTTTGTCTTTGATCTTGGCCACCAATGACTGTTTTGAGTGACATTCATCAGTGTTGTGCCAGGGGATTTTGTGGAACTCGCACCATTTTCTGGTGTCCTTCCTTTTCTTCTCATGACCCTTCTTTTCTTGTGTCTTTTATTGGTTTTAGGGAGACTGCTTGTTAGGGCCATCTTTGTTATACTTTGGTTGTTGCGGATTTGCAGACCCGAGTTCCCGTTTGTTCTGGTGCTTAAATTTCTGCTCAATTTTAACAACATATCGATAAGTAGCACCGAGTGATGAGATGTCCAAAAAATCCATTTTAGTTTGGATGTATCTGTGTAGAGCCCCACGGTATTTCAGAACCAAATGTTGCTCAGAGTCTTTGATACCCAGCTTGGTGCGCAAGTTATGGAAGGTATTGGTGAACTTTGGAACTACTTGGCCCCTCTCTTGCCACAGTGTGGTCCATCTCATGTACTGGTCCTCATAGTTGCCAACAGGGTAATATTGTTCTTTTACCGCATCCACAAAAAAATCCCAAGTGGGCTTGGCCCCATATATTCTAGACTCCTCTGTGGAACTTTGCTCCCAGTAAGCTTCCCACCGATGTTTGACATGAGGGAGATATTTAAGGAGTGCAAAGGTGATATTTTCTTTGTCAGAAAAATTGTGAACAGAGAAATAACCTTCCACCAGTGTTAGCCATTTTTCTAGGGCTTCTGCATCTATCTGTCCTTCAAATACAAGAATATCAAAATTAACTTGTACCTTGAAAGGTGAGGTGCCTCCAAAGTGGCCGCTTGATGAAGATGTTCCTAATGCTATTGGAAGGCGTTGAAGGATGTGGAAAAAATTCTCCATCATTTCGTCCCTCTGTCGCGTAAGAGCTTTCTCAAGCAACATATTGATAGGATGATCTGCTCCGTCGTTTTTATTTTCTTCCTCCATTGAGCGTTTATTGGGTGTGCGAGAGCGATTGTCTTCAAGAGAAACAAGATCGAGACCCAACTTGCTATACTCGGACCTCGTCCGGGACATGCACTGAAAAAAAGATCAAGAGAAGCCTGCTCTGATTCCACTGATCCAGATTATTTTCAGCACAAAATGAGAGCGGAGATATAATAAATAAATGCACAGAGATATCGCAGATATTCAATAATATAACATAAATGTATTAGATATGCAACCATAAACACGGATATACAGTAATACACTATTTCTATTAATGAAATAAATGTACAGAGACTGTAAAATACAGAGTGAAAGACTCGCTAGAATGGTGGCATCTTATCTCTGAGAAGAGATGTGACGGCTACTCACATTCGTAAGAAGATGGTTACAATGAGGCTCTGAAGGCCCTTTTACAATAAACGAGAATGCCAAAAGTTCTAGACATCCAAAAACCTAACCCTAGGAGATGAAGCGCCAAAATTCATGTCGGCCCCGTTTGGGTAAGTTAGTACATCAACTTCCCGGGGTCGTAACTTTTGCATACGATCTTTGTTTTAGGTGTATGATAGCTCGTTGGAAAGGTATCGTCAAGGATATTCATTTTGGGGGCTCAATCATGCCTTTGGCTATCATTGAGAAACTCAATCTCAAAAAACCTTCATTTAGGCCCTCAAAATGGCCCCGGAAGTTAAAACCTGCTAAAAATAGTAAATTGTCAAAATTGCCAGAAGGCTATTTTGAGCCACCTGGATCAATCCTCCCTCCTTAGGAAGAAATGGTCTCCATTGCATTGAGTTCCCAGGGGAGAAGGAAAAGCATTTGTTGAATCTGCATCTTGGTGATCTGCTTGTCTTGCTGGAGATGCCACACTACTCAGTTTGTGGAAGTCTATCATGAACCTGTTGAGATTGAGGCTGTTCAACAAGTCGGGCTACATGAGAGGATGTTGTGCAAAAGGAATCTTTGCATTTTTCTGCAGCCTTGTCGACCTGGTTCTGTAGGATAGAAGGTGCTTGGGGCGAGGCTGTAGTGGTTGCAGTGTCCTTCTGTTCTCCTTTTGAACAGATTGTGAAGAAGCTAAATTTTGCAGTATGAGATACTACTTTGCGACACTTTTTAGGTGGAACAATACTGGGAACTACCTCTAGTATTCTGTAGAGATGACCCCCCAAAGTGAAAATAACACTACGAGGTCGAGACTCATAAATAGCATGGCGCTTCCACATATATAGTTGGCCCAAGAGAACACCAAAGACATCTAGTGGGGCAACATCACATAATACCTCATCCTTGAAGGGCTGGATGCCATATGACAATCGACACTACTGGCTGACGTGAAGATCTCATCCTTGGCGAAGCCACCCGATGTTGTATGGTTGCGGGTGTGGTGTTGTTGACAATCCCAACTGTTTGACAACCTCTGCTGAGATGAGGTTCTTTCAGCTTCTGCTATCAACAATAAAATGCAGCGGGGTCCCCTTCACCCACATCTGTGAATGAAAAAGGTGCTCCCCCTCTTGAGGATCTGTTGGTTCTTCTGGTTGAATTGATGCGGTCACGGAAATAGCAGTGGGGTCTGCGTCAATGATCTATCCTTTACCATTATTTTCAGAATCATATTCTGAATCAGGGTTTGGCTCTTTGTCTTTGATCTATGCCACCAATGACTATTTTGAGCGACATTCATTAGTGTTGTTCCAGGGGCTTTTGTGGAACTCGCACCATTTTTCGGTGTCCTTCCTTGTCTTCCCATGACCCTTCTTTTCTTGTGTCTTGAACTGGTTTTCGAGAGACTGCTTGTTAGGGCCATCTTTGTCATAATTTGGTTGTTGCGGATTGGTAGACCCGAATTCCCATTTGTTCTGGTGCTTAAATGTCTACTCAATTTTAAAAACATATCGATAAGCATCACCGAGTGATGAGATGTCCAGAAAATCCATTTCAGTTTGGATGTATCTTTGTAGAGCCCCACGGTATTTCAGAACCAAATGTCGCTCTGAGTCTTTGATACCCATCTTGGTGTGCAAGGTATGGAAGGTATTGGTGAACTCCGGAACTTCTTGGCCCCTCTCTTGCCACAGTGTTGGCCATCTCATGTATTGGTCCTCATAGTTGCCAACAGTGTAATACTGTTCTTTTACAGCATCCACAAAAAAATCCCAAGTGGGCTCGACACCATATATTCCAGACTCCTCTGTGGATCTTTGCTCCCAGTAAGTTTCCCACCAATGTTTGACATGAGGGAGAGCTTTAAGGAGTGAAAAGGTGATATTTTCTTTGTCGGAAAAACTATGAACAGAGAAATAACCTTCCAGCAGAGTTAACCATTTTTCTAGGGCTTCTGCATCTATCTGTCCTCCAAATATAGGAATATCAAAATTAATGTGTACCTTGAAAGGAGAGGTGCCTCCAAAGTGGCTGCTTGATGAAGATGCGCCTGATGCTATCGGCAGGCATTGAAGGATGTGGGAAAAATTCTCCATCATTTCATCCCTCTGTCGCGTAAGAGCTTTCTCAAGCAACATATTGATAGGATCGTCTGCTCCGTCGTTTTTATTTTCTTTCACCATTAAGCGTTTCTTGGGTGTGCGAGAACGATTGTCTTCAAGAGAGACAAGATTGAGACCCAACTTTCTATTCTCGGACCTCGTCCGGGACATGCACTGAAAAAATGATCAAGAGCAGCCTCCTCTGATTCCATTGATCCAGATTATTTTCGGCACGAAATGAGAGCAGAGATATAATAAAGAAACGCACAGAGATATCGCAGGTATTCAATAATATAACAAAAATGTATCAGATATGCAACCATAAACACGGATATACAGTAATACACTATTTCTATTAATGAAAGAAATGTACAGAGACTGTAAAATACAGAGTGAAAGACTCGCTAGAATGGTGGCAGCTTATCTCTGAGAAGAGATGTGACGGCTACTCGCATTCGTAAGAAGATGGCTACAATGAGGCTCTGAAGGCCTTTTTACAATAAATGGGAATGCCAAAAGTCCTAGACATCCAAAAACCTAACCCTAGGAGATGAAGCGCCAAAATTCATGTGG
Source organism: Picea engelmannii (assembly GCA_009831015.1). Taxonomy (NCBI): domain Eukaryota; kingdom Viridiplantae; phylum Streptophyta; class Pinopsida; order Pinales; family Pinaceae; genus Picea; species Picea engelmannii. The sequence continues at coordinate 766,419 of ML779728.1, forward strand.
GCCTCGTTTGGGTAAGTTAGTACATCAACTTCCCAGGGTCGTAACTTTTGCATACGATCTCCGTTTTAGGCGTATGATAGCTCGTTGGAAAGGTATCATCGAGGAGATTAATTTTGGGGGCCCAATCATGCCTTTGGATATCATTGAGAAACTCGATCTCGAAAAACCTTCATTTAGGCCCTCAAAATGGCCCCGGAAGTTAAAACCTACTAAAAATAGTAAATTGTCAAAATTGCCAAAAAGCTGTTTGGAGCCAGTTGGAAAAGGTGGGTGGCCACCGATGTCCACCTCGATCAATCCTCCCTCCTTAGTAAGAAATGGTCTCCATTGCATTGATTTCCTGGGGGAGAAGGAAAAGCGTTTGTTGAATCTGCATCTTGGTGAGCTGCTTGTCTTGCTGGAGACGACGCACTGCTCAGTTTGTGGAAGTCTATCATGAACCCGTTGAGGTTGAGGCTGTTCAAAAAGTCGGGATACATGAGAGGATGTTGTGTAGAAGGAATCTTTGCATTTTACTGCAGTCTTGTCAACCTGCTTCTGTAGGATATAAGGTGCTTGGGGTGAGGTTGTAGTGGTTGCAGTGTCCTTCTGTTCTCCTTTTGAACAGATTGTGAAGAAGCTAAATTTTGCAGTATGAGATACTACTTTGCGACACTTTTTTGGTGGAACAGTAGTGGGAACTACCTCTGGTATTCTGTAGAGATGACCCCCCAAAGTGACAATAACACTACGAGGTCGAGACTCATAAATAGCGTGGCGCTTCCACATATATGGCTGGCCCAAGAGAACATCACAGACATCCAGTGGGGCAACATCACATAATACCTCATCCTTGAAGTGTTGGATGCCATATGACAATCGACACTACTGGCTTACATGAAGATCTCATCCTTGGCGAAGCCACCCGATGTTGTATGGTTGTGGGTGTGGTGTTGTTGACAATCCCAACTGTTTGACAACCTCTACTGAGATGAGGTTCTTTTGGCTTCTGCTATCAACAATAAAATGCAGCGGGGTCCCCTTCATCCACATCTGTGAATGAAAAAGACGCTCCCCCTCTTGAGGATCTGTTGGTTCTTCTGGTTGAATTGCTGCGGTCGTGACAATAGAAGTGGGGTCTGCGTCAATGATCTGTCCTTTACCGTTATTTTCAGAATCAGATTATGAGTCAGGGTTTGGCTCTTTGTCTTTGATCTCGGCCACCAATGATTGTTTGGAGCGACATTCATCAGTGTTGTGCCAGGGGATTTTGTGGAACTCGCACCATTTTTCGGTGCCTTCTTTGTCTTCCCGTGACCCTTCTTTTCTTGTGTCTTGGACTGGTTTTCGGGAGACTGCTTGTTAGGGCCATCTTTTTCATAATTTGGTTGTTGCGGATTGGCAGACACCAATGACTATTTTGAGCGACATTCATTTGTGTTGTGCCAGGGGCTTTTGTGGAACTCGCACCATTTTCCGATGTCCTTATTTGTCTTCCCATGAGCCTTCTTTTCTTGTGTCTTGGATTGGTTTTCGGGAGACTGCTTGTTAGGGACCTCTTTGTCATACTTTGGTTGTTGCGGATTGGCAGATCTGAATCCCCATTTGTTCTGGTGCTTAAATGTCTACTCAATTTTAACAACATATCAATAAGCATCACTGAGTGATGAGATGTCCAGAAAATCCATTTCAGTTTTGATGTATCTGTGTAGAGCCCCACGGTATTTCAGAACCAAATGTCGCTCGGAGTCTTTGATACCCATATTGGTGCGCAAGGTATGGAAGATATTGGTGAACTCCATAACTGCTTTGCCCCTCTCTTGCCGCAGTGTGGTCCATCTCATGTACTGGTCCTCATAGTTGCCAACAGGGTAATACTGTTCTTTTACAGCATCCACAAAACAATACCAAGTGGGCTCGACCCCATATATTCCAGACTCATCTGTGGAACTTTGCTCCCAGTAAGTTTCCCACCAATGTTTGACATGAGGGAGAGCTTTAAGGAGTGCAAAGGTGATATTTTCTTTGTCAGAAAAATTGTGAACAAAGAAATAACCTTCCAACAGAGTTAACCATTTTTCTAGGGCTTCTGCATCTATCTGTCCTTCAAATACAGGAATATCAAATTTAACTTGTACCTTGAAAGGTGAGGTGCCTCCAAAATGGCCACTTGATGAAGATGCACCTGATGCTATCGACAGGCGTTGAAGGATGTGGGAAAAATTCTCGATCATTTCGTCCCTCTGTCGCGTAAGAGCTTGCTCAAGCAACATATTGATAGGATGGTCTGCTCCATCGTTTTTATTTTCTTCTGCCATTGAACGTTTCTTGGGTGTGCGAGAGCGATTGTATTCAAGAGAGACAAGCTCGAGACCCAACTTGCTATACTCAGACCTTCTCGGGGACATGGACTAAAAAAACGATCAAGAGCAGCTTGCTCTGATTCCACTGATCCAGATTATTTTCGGCATGAAATGAGAGCGGAGATATAATAAATAAATGCACAAAGATATCACAGATATTCAATAATATAACAGAAATGTATCAGATATGCAACCATAAACACGGATATACAGTAATACACTATTTCTATTAATGAAAGAAATGTACAGAGACTGTAAAATACAGAGTGAAAGACTCGCTAGAATGGTGGCAGCTTATCTCTAAGAAGAGATGTGACGGCTACTCGCATTCGTAAGAAGATGGTTACAATGAGGCTTTGAAGGCCTTTTTACAATAAATGAGAATGCCAAAATTCCTAGACATCCAAAAACCTAACCCTAGGAGATGAAGTGCCAAAAGTCATGTGGGCCCCGTTTGGGTAAGTTAGTACATCAACTTCCCGGGGTCGTAACTTTTGCATACGATCTCCGTTTTAGGCGTATGATAGCTCATTGGAAAGGTATCATCGAGGAGATTCATTTTGGGTGCTCAATAATGACTTTGAATTTCATTGAGAAACTCAATCTCGAAAAACCTCCATTTAGGCCCTCAAAATGGCCCCGGAAGTTAAAACCTGCTAAAAAAAGTAAATTGTCAAAATTGTTAGAAAGCTGTTTTGAACCAGTTGGAAAAGGTGGGTGGCCACCGATATCCACCTCGATCAATCCTCCCTCCTTAGGAAGAAATGGTCTCCATTGCGTTGAGTTCCTGCGGGAGAAGGAAAAGCGTTTGTTGAATCTGCATCTTGGTGAGCTGCTTATCTTGCTGGAGACGGCGCACTGCTCAGTTTGTGGAATTCTATCATGAACCCGTTGAGGTTGAGGTTGTTCAACAAGTCGAGCTACATGAGAGGATGTTGTGCAGAAGGAATCTTTGCATTTTGCTGCAGCCTTGTCGACCTGCTTCTGTAGGATAGAAGGTGCTTGGGGTGAGGTTGTAGTGGTTGCAGTGTCATTCTGTTCTCCTTTTGAACAGATTGTGAAGAAGCTAAATTTTGCAGTATGAGATACTACTTTGTGACACTTTTTAGGTGGAATAGTAGTGGGAACTACCTCTGGTATTCTGTAGAGATGACCCCCCAAAGTGACAATAACACAATGAGGTCGAGACTCATAAACAACATGGCGCTTCCACATATATGGCTGGCTCAAGAGAACATCACAGACATCCAGTCGGGCAACATCACATAATACCTCATCCTTGAAGGGTTGGATGCCATATGACAATCAACACTACTGGCTGACACGAAGATTTCGTCCTTGGCGAAGCCACCCGATGTTGTATGGCTGCGGGTGTGGTGTTGTTGACAATCCCAACTGTTTGACAACCTTTGCTGAGAAGAGGTTCTTTTGGCTTCTGCTATCAACAATAAAATGCAGCGGGGTCCCCTTCACCCACATCTGTGAATGAAAAAGGTGCTCCCCATCTTGAGGATCTGTTGGTTCTTCTGTTTGAATTGCTGCGGTCGCGATAATAGCAGTGGGGTCTGCGTCAATGATCTGTCCTTTACCATTATTTTTAGAATCAGATTCTGAATCAGGGTTTGGCTCTTTGTCTTTGATCTTGGCCACCAATGACTATTTTGAGCGACATTCATCAGTGTTGTGCCAGGGGATTTTGTGGAGCTCGCACCATTTTCCGGTATCCTTCTTTGTCTTCCCGTGACCCTTCTATTCTTGTGTCTTGGACTGGTTTTCGGAAGACTGCTTGTTAGGGCCATCTTTTTTATACTTTGGTTGTAGTGGATTTGCAGACATGAATTCCTGTTTGTTCTGGTGCTTAAATTTCTACTCAATTTTAACAGCATATCGATAAGCAGCACCGAGTGATGAGATGTCCAGAAAATCAATTTCAGTTTGGATGTATCTGTGTAGAGCCCCATGGTATTTCAGAACCAAATGTCACTCGGAGTCTTTGATACCCAGCTTGGTGCGCAAGGTATGGAAGGTATTGGTGAACTCCGGAACTGCTTGGCCCCTCTCTTGCCGCAGTGTGGTCCATCTCATGTACTGGTCCTCATAGTTGCCAACAGGGTAATACTGTTCTATTCCCGCATCCACAAAAAAATCCCAAGTGGGCTCGACCCCATATATTGTAGACTCCTCTGTGGATCTTTGCTCCCAGTAAGTTTCCCACCAATGTTTGACATGAGGGAGAGATTTAAGGAGTGCAAAGGTGATCTTTTCTTTTTTGGAAAAATTTTGAACAGAGAAATAACCTTCCAGCAGAGTTAACCATTTTTCTAGGGATTCTGCATCTATCTGTTCTTCAAATACAGGAATATCAAAATTAACTTGTACCTTGAAAGGCGAGGTGCCTCCAAAGTGGCCGCTTGATGAAGATGTGCCTGATGCTATCGGCAGGCGTGTAAGGATGTGGGCAAAATTCTTCATCATTTCGTCCCTCTGTCGCGTAAGAGCTTTCTCAAGCAACATATTGATAGGATCGTCTGCTCCGTCGTTTTTCTTTTCTTCCCCCATTGAGCATTTCTTGGGTGTGCGAGAGCGATTATCTTCAAGATAGACAAGCTCGAGACCCAAATTTCTATACTCGGACCTCGTCGGGGACATGCACTGAAAAAACGATCAAGAGCAGCCTGCTCTGATTCCACTGATCCAGATTTTTTTCGGCATGAAATGAGAGCGGAGATATAATAAAGAAATGCACAGAGATATCGCAGATATTCAATAATATAATATAAATGTATCAGATATGCAACCATAAACATAGATATACAGTAATACACTATTTCTATTAATGAAAGA